>LR990486.1:8145610-8384073 GCA_905147785.2 Thyatira batis
TTATCATTAAAGCGTTGAATTCTCAACTCATCATTATCATCTATTCAGCTATGCTAATATATTAACGTGAGGAAAAAAAAATTTAAACAAAAGCAATAGTTTTACGCATAGGTTTACTTTCAAAAGTTAATGGATGGATGGTTCTAAGGTTCATGACTGAAACACTGACTTAAAGGTAACTAAATAGGTAGGTACCGAGTTAGAGTTATGATCAACGCTCCCCTGAATGTTTTAACCTAACAAAACTTGCTCATATATGACTATTTTGAGACGAATTATAAATCTTCTTATTAATTATAGGTGATTCTAGATTATTAATAAAGGTATCTTGATTCAGTGATGTATAGGCACCTACCTAATAAGTAGATTGTATATTTTTCTGTTCCATACGCCACATTCCTATTATGAGCTTCATATCTTGTAGTTTGTTTGTTTGTTCTAGTGTTTGTTTGTTTGTTTTCTTGATCGCGCTAATCTCAGGAAATACTGGTCAGATTTGAAAAAATATTTTAGCATTAGATACTCCAATTATCGAGGAAGGCTATAGGCTATATATCATCACGCTGGGGCCAATAGGAGCGGAGCCACAATGGAGAATGTTTCAAAATCGGGAGATATTTTTTCCTTTTGAAAGATTCCGCTGCGTACGCGCGCTGTGTAAACGGTTAAAGTTTCGCTAAAATAATGTATGACAGAAATGTTCCCCTTCAAAAGTTCTATAAAAAAGTCCGCGACAGCATATGTCTATCTGTTAAATGATTGGCTCACTATAACCATTTTTATACTAACGAAATTTATTCTAAAATAAAGCCTTATTTGTGAAGGTGTTTTTATAAGATGATATTAATCCTTATCCAAATAAATACGTTATTCATCACAAGTATTAAATTTAAAACAAAATTGCCATTTCCATAATTAAATGTTTAAGAAACCAGACAGATGTTCGTGTTGCTCTTAGGCTAATGCTCTTATGCTCAAAGCTCTTAGGGCTCGAGTCTACTAGTAGACTCACCATAGCTCACCAAAGCTCATCAATGCAGTATCTGTCCAAGGCCTACTTAGTTTCCAGGCCGCTTAAATTCCACCGGCCCTCTCTCTTCTAACTAAAGCACGAGCGAAAACGGTTACCAAATAGATATAATTTTGTTTTTTCATGTTCCAGGTTTTCCGCCCTTAAGGCGTGGTTTGTTGAATATAAGAACTTTACGTATGGTCATCCGATTCGAAGTTTCGATGTAGTGGGACATTACACGCAAATGGTGTGGGCCACTAGCCATAAAGTCGGGTGTGGCATTGCACATTGTCCTGGTGGACGATGGGGTCACTTTTACAACTACGTGTGTCACTACTGCCCTGGGTAATTATATATATATATATGTATGTTTTAAGACGTTTGTTTATTCAATTTGTTATTGTAGTATCTTGTAGATTGTTTGATTAAAGTTACTTGCGAATTGCGATGCGATGTTATCACACATGGCTTAGTCAATTTTGTTTTTAGTTCATAAATATACCATTAGCAGGTACTACTTATAACTGGGTAGGTACTAGCAATGAATTAGGGTTCTGTAGTAAGCTACGAACCCTTATAGTTTCGCCATGTTCGCCTGTCCGTCTGTCGGCGGGTAATCTCAGAGACGGTTGATACTACAGAGTTGTAATTTGGTATGGTACATACCTAGTAATAATAAATATCCTCGTGACTTTTTTTCATACACGGCCAATCTGATTCTAAACTAAGCTGATCTTGTGATACTACTACATACTACTTTTAAATACATACTTATATAGATAATTACATCCAGACACAGAACAAACATATTCATGCATACAAATGTTTGTCTAGGTGGGATTCGAACCCACGACCGGCGACTTGAAAGTCAGGGTCACTAACCACAAAGCCATTATATATAAGTATGTTACTCATATATTAATAAAAGTTAATTTTTCTTTACAAATCATTGTTCCCATACCTACTCAGTCTCGGGCCGAATATTAGAAACTAGCTGCCTCCCCGCGGTTTTACCCGCGTAGTTCCCGTTCCCGTGGGAATACAGGGATAAAATATAGCCTATGTTACTCGGGGATAATGTAGCTTTCCAAAGGTGAAAGAATTTTTGAAATCGGTCCAGTAGTTTCGGAGCCTATTCATTACAAACAAACAAACAAACAAACAAATCTTTCCTCTTTATAATATTAGTATAGAAGTATAGACAAAATTTTTTATGAGTAGTTAAACTATTAGAATATTGTGTACAAATATTTAAAGCTTTCCAGATTTTAATTTCATAATTTCTTTGCAGCGGAAACTTCCTGAATAGCATCCAGTTCCCCTACAAAGCTGGTGTTCCTTGTAAGGATTGTCCAAATAATTGCGTTTCGGAATCACTTTGTACAAACAACTGCCCTAGAAAGGACTATTACTCCAACTGTCAAGAGTTGGTGCAGATCTCTGGTGACATCTGTCGTCAGGGTATCTGTAATGCAACTTGCGATTGCGGTGATAACCGGATACATAAAAACTATCCATGGTAAATTAAGATTTGTATATTGCTTAGCACCCTTACTCATAAAACACTATTAAACTTTAACATCTAGTGACCTACGTAAATGTAAAGCATTGTTCGTTGGGTGATTAATACGTAGCCATTCAAATATTCTGAATGTTAAATAGCGTTAAGCGAAAACATAATAGGTATTTAAAAATTATTATTGTCGTATCGCAAATAAATACTTATATTATAATGGACTAAAAGAGTTTTTTTATAAGGTTCCTGTGAAAAAATATGAAATTACTGTTTAACTCCAAAACAATGTTTATGTGGAAACAGTGTGGATTATTGTAGATTTTTGTCGAAGGGGTCATAGTGCTCCGACGCAGCAGGTGAGTCAACAGGTAGGGTGCTTGTCGGTGCGGAACTGACCACTCTGTGTGATGGTCCTTTTCTTTTGTCGCTAGCTCGAAAGTTTCCTAACTTTTTTGAGTTCCTACTTACAATGCACACGAGTAGAGTAGTATAAGAAAAATCATTAATAAAGACGATAATAATATGCTGGACTGGTTCAGAATATCCTTAGGAGAAAAGCACATAAAAAATTTGAACACCTAACACATAAACATATGTCATGTTATTATTGAATATAAAACAGACTTATACTTCCAGATCATGTGAAATCATTAGCTTGTCGTTATTAGAAATTTAGATGATTACAAGTAAACAACTGATAGGTATCATGAAATCGCTATTGGGGCCAATTAGTATTCAGTCGGGAATACGACTGACCGAACAACATGTTTCCCACCCCCTCCACGTCTCCAACCCAATTGTAATGCAAGCGGGCGCGGAGTCCGGTGCGCGCGGGCATTGCGTCGCTGGCCTCCGCACCTCGCGACCACCTGCCGCCGCCGAGCGCCATGGTCTGCGACGATGGTTTGCACGCCTCATCGCCTCACGTCCGCCGTAAATCACTACGCCGGCTCGCCTCCACGCGCGGATTTAAGCCCCGCACGAGTGATGACTACGCCTGGATACGCGTCTTCGAAGGCCTCGAGCCTTTCGCCATCGGTGCACCTAGCAAACTTGTCAAGGTCACGCTTAATACTACCGTCGAGGATGTAAACAAGAAGCTAGGCTTTACTGATGAGCTGACGCTGTGGATGCAAACAGGCGGCGAAAACTCTCGGCGATTGGAAATAGACGAGTATCCACTTAGAATTCAGGAGCAGTTTCTTGCAACTTGTGGCTGGAAATCCGAAGCTCGGCGATTACGGCTTGCAGTCGATCCGGAGTTACGGCACTCGCTTCGTTGGTGTTCTGGACCGGCACCTTATTCGACGGGTGTACTACGTTCTGGGACTCTCTATGTACTTAAAGGACATGTCTTCCCGCAGTGGAAACCTAGACCTGCCCATGTTATAGGATCTCGACTCCATACTTACGGTATGTTCATTAAAATGTGTTTAGTTAATTATGTTAATGCTATTTGTTTGTCATTTATCATTGGAAATCTATAGGCATTCAATAAATTAAAATTTATAATATTCAGGGACAGCTTGGGAGATGGTAGAACTAAGTGGAGGCAGCATTGAGCTATGCCAACCAAAGGCACAAAGGCTTGTGCTGTGCGTGAAACCTCGTTACCAAGGCAACAGCGTGGGTGACAACTGCTCTAATCACATATTCCTAGGATTCAGTACAGTTTGGGAAAGAAACATGTGGTTCTGCTGGCTCAAAGAGGTATGCTATGAATTCCCAAAAACATGCTATATTTTAGTATATTTCTGTCCTTTCTATATATAGAATATAATTTATTTATTTTAAAGAGCATATCTTTAATTTATAACATAATAACATTATTATTCCGTTGAACAGTAATAATTACCTATAATAGTGGTTAACATGACGGCAATTGGAGCAAGTCTAGGTGTATTTTACTGGGTAGGTCTAACAGCGCGCTCTGTGGAGTGTGCAAACTCTTAGCAGAAGATTGGGAATTTGATTCCGGTACACTTCTCAAACTAACGAACCGTAAGTTTTACTGCGGAAAATTGTTGGAATTTCTCCAAAGCATGATAATGCTTTTGACATTTCAATGTGCAATTCTATATCTATCAATTATTTTAGGGTTGTGTTACAAAGTTGAAATAAATAAAAAAGCACTTATTTACATCCATACTAATATTATAAATGCGAAAGTAACTCTGTCTGTCTGTCTGTTACGCTTTCACGCTAAAACTACTGAACCGATTGAAATGAAATTTGGTACTCAGACAGATAATCCAGAGCCTGAGAAAGGACATAGGCTACTTTTTATTCCCGGGAAAATTAAAGATCCCCCGGGAACGCGGGCGAAACCGCGGGGAGCCACTAGTATACAATAATTTTAAAGTTCTTTGCTCTAGAATTTACATGTATTAAGTAGGTACCTAATTACTAAATTGATATGTAGGTACGACTTCAATCTTAAATTATCTACCGAAAACATTTCATAAATATAAAAGTTGATCATTTGAGAGATAGCTGTTGTAAATTTTAGAGAATCTACTAGCAATTTTGATGCATTGTATAATAAGTGTGTTAATTAGAAATTGTGTGCGCATCACCCTGAAAGAAATGTCACGGTCGAGATGATCAAAGTGCGCGTACGCAGACGATAGCGGGGCCGGGGCGGGTACTGGTGCCTCACAAGTAAAAAGTCACTCGAATCCGCACCAGTAACCATTTCTTTGGTGAACACTTCGCTTTCAGTTCTCTATGTAAATAGTGACTTGGCAGTATATAATCGAATAAAGTGATTACCTACTATTTATTTAATAGATATAATATATTCAGAAATTCACAAGACGCTTAATATTTTCTTAAAAACAATATTTATTCAAGGACATCTAAACGACATTTATGCAAGCAACGAATGCGTGATTAGAATAAAGAAGTGGACAAGAGTTATTTCGTAGTCTTTGGGAATAACAATGCTTGGAGGAGTTCGTCGGCCTCATCGTGGTTACGTACCGCGACAAAAGTACTATACGACTTTCTGCGGTTACCTTTTAAATGTCATTTGACGTAACGAAACAAAGGAATAAACTGATTCCTGACAATTCATAAATATTACTTTTAGTGTTGTGTTTATGTGATAGTTGAGTGTGATGGTTGAACAAAATACCATGAAGTGCGACGGCGAGGAGATTGACAGCTTAGATGTGTTCACACAACATACTTCCGATATTTTTCTGGATAGTTTGGAGCCCAGCACATATAAAGAAAAACATGATTCTCCGGTGGGTACTTAATCTACAAAATAGCCGCAAGTGTTCAAATAAAAAGAAAACCTGTAATAAATAAAATACGCTACGCTATTTTTTAAACATTCGCGAAGGAAATTCATGATTTATGTAGTATATCGGGACGATTCGCTTCGTTTCGCGATTCATAATATTATTTTGACTAACCTCGATGTTTCGATCAACTTCCATTGATCTTGGTCACGAGAAGAAGATTAAGTATAATAATATATTTTGATAATAGTCTGCGCGCCAATCAGCCCGATTTATATATAAATTATGAAATTGTTGTTTTAAATTGCATCTGAGTCTTCTGGAACAGTCGTAAAAGTAACCGTATGTATAAGCGCTAAGCGATAAGCGATATTCGTTAGGGGTCCAGAATAATATATGTACTTAAACTTGTAGTAACTGAAGGTGAAACTTTAATCTCATGCTTTAAAACTTACCAAAATAGTTACATCCTACATGTTTTGATGAACTAATATATTTATATGATTTTACCTAGATTGCCTAGATGGGTGTTAATTATCCTTGGCCCAAGTACTGTGACATACCTACAGACATTAGTTTTTGCGATTCTGACTACAGACTTCTATAAATCTCCATGGTGATTATTCTAATAAATATTATTATTATTCTATGGTCCTTGGCATAACAAAGATTTAAAAAGTAAAAGATAGTAAGAATAAGTAACAATTATACCATTTAAATGAAAAAAAAAAGTTTAACCGTCGAACATCCTCATAGATGTTTGTAAATACCAATACTCAATTATTTAGAAAAACTCGATAGATAACATGTTAATATAATATATTATCACCTTTCAGGGAACACAAAGTACTCAGCCACCGAATGTTCTGGACCTCAGCGGCGGCGGCCGTGCATCTCTGGGCGCAGCACTGGCACAGCACGCTACGAGCGCATTTACTGTACGCGTGCTACGGTTAAGGGAGAACGCACTTGCAACACTACCGCCCCAAGTGTGGACCCTGCAATCTCTTACGCACCTTGACATCAGCGATAACAGAATCACTGACCTGCCGACTGAAATATGCCAGCTTACACAGTAAGTCAATTATTTATTATGTATTACGTACGATACACACCAACCTTCCACATATACATGAATATAGGCGCTATGCACTTATAATGATTTTGTGCTGTGGCTTCGTAAATAATTGGATCAGGATACTTTGAACTTTACTTAGAACGTTCCATATTTAAATGTACATAGATCGTATATTAAATTAAATTAAAATAGGTATGTAAAATAGGTGCTGACTATTTGACGTAATGAACACAATCCTCACATATACATAGCCGTAAAGTCATTAGTCATCCATTCGGTAACGCTCGGCCAGCGAAGCGTTGCGCTTGCGTCGCCTCTCGACGAAGACTCCTCAGCCTTCAGCCACTTCCATCATTTGAGTATCATCCAATTATTATTTATGATGTCAATACCTTTGTTGTATTTTTAAACACAAAGATATATTTAGACCTCACTGCTATATTAGAGTTGCATAGCGCTTTATTATCTAGTGTTTCTTTCGTATATATTACAGTGTTCGGAAAAGCACCTACCTACGTAACTGGCACCATAACTATTTTCGCCGTGAAGCAATATTTTTTTATTGTATTTTATCCTACTAATATTATAAAGGCGAAAGTTTGTAAGTATGGATGTATGGATGTTTGTTACTCTTTCACGTAAAAACTACTGAATGGATTTGAATGAAATTTGGAATAAAGATAGCTTATAACCTGGATTAACATATAGGCTACTTTTTATCCCGGGAAAATGGAAGACCTCCCGGGTACGCGGGTGAAACCGCGGGGAGCCACTAGTAAAAAAATAAAACTACAATTCGTTATATCTTAAGCCTCTTGTATTGTTCAGGTACTTACTACCTATGTATGAAATTTAAACATAACCGATCGCGATGGTAATATAAATATTATCTACCCACACGCGGTTAAACTAAATCAGTGTTATAACATCATCCGTCTGGTCTTCCACATTCCTAGCACAAAATACTTGCAATTTCAATGTTATTTAGATCTAAGTACTCATAAAACTATGTCTAAAAACATAATTAATTATGTAGATAGCATTTGTCTTATGACCATAAAGGCCGGACAGACGTTTTGTGATTACAGTTTCGGAATTTTAGTTTATTTTTGTGGTAGGGAAAGAAAAAATTGAATCACGAGTATTCCTAACACTTTAAATAGCTCACATATTACATATATTGTTTTGATACAAAAACTAATTATCTTTTCTAAAAATTCACAGACTATGCTCACAAGTAAAAACATAGGCCTTTTTTCAACGAGGCCACCACGGGTTCTGATAAAGCACAGCTAGTATATCTAACAGTCTTCATAGTAAGTTTGCTTGTAAGACAACGCGCGGTGTATCCGTTGTGTGCTAATTTTTTCATATGAGTGCTTGCGTACGGGTGGGTGAGGGGCTATCTACATCTGTGCGCGGAGGCGTAACGCGTTACGTTCACTTTGCTTTGCTACACGCTCAACCCCTATTAGCTAACCTTACCAGTTTTTAACTGATACATGATAATATCAATATATAATTAATCTTTAGACTTGTTTTCTGCGAGAAAAAGATTTCCAGGTAAATATAGTATTTATAGAGCATATCGTTGCAGCATCTGCTTATCTTTCGTATGATTTAGCTGTGTAGGTACTCATGGGATAATTAATGCAGAGTAATTCAATAATTACAAGCCGATCATTTATAGCTAAGGTTTTACTAATCGTGAATTCTTTTACTTTTTTATTATTTATACCCCATTTTTTATTGATTTTGCGGTATTATTAATATCGTACCTGGTCTACTATCCCCTGAATGAGACGTAGTGTGTATGTTTTGTATTTCAAACTCGGTAGGTACCTATCTATAGGTCTTCGATGTCCAACGACATGAATCTCAGCTGAGACTAAACCCATCTGAATATTCTTAAATCAATTACTTAGTTATCATAATATGTTAAATTATTATTTATTTACTTTGTTTGGGTTTGAGACAGTTGTGGTAAGTAAAAGTCGAAATGTTAATTAAAGCATCCTTGGTTTTAGGAATATTCATAAGATACTAATTAGATTATATCTGCTAAAATATGACGGTTCCTAACATTACTTCCTCCCACGTTCTTAAAAGTTTCCGTACATTTTTGCTTCTAATTAAGAAGTTCCTGTATTAGCATTGCCTATGAATGGTATATTTTTTTACTAGATTGTTTAGGTAGGTACTACACTCGTTTGTATAAGTTTATATTTTGTATAACTGAAATATCACGTTTAAATTTGTTAATAATATAATAAAACCTGATAAGGGTCGCTGGAACCCGCTGGATGCAGGCAACGTTCAACAGGTCTGCATGGAAGTCGATGGGGGAGGCCTATGTTCAGCAGTGGACGTCCTACGGCTGATATGATGATGATGATGATAATAAAACCTGTGACATTGTTTACCCACGGAGCCCATGGTCAGCATGCTACATCAAAATAAGGGACTAAGTAGGTACACAAAATGAAAAACAACTAAATCTCAAGTTCAAAAGAAATCTTCAAACACGAGTGTATTCAGTTAGTTGTTTTATGAACCTTGATAATTGCCTGAATATGTATGTTATTTTTAAACATTAAAAGTAAATAGGTACCTTGTAAAATATTTTCGTACCTAGATAATACTAAACAAATATTCTTAGAAGCATCAAAAATCCTAATTGTTCATAATAGTATTTCGGTAATTGTGTTAATAGAGGTCCAATAATCTTTACTTTATATAACGACACTTTTTTTATTAATTTAATATAAGTTGATCATTGGAATTATCGAGTTATATGTTTTATATTTTTATGGAACTTCTCTTCAAAGTTCTTGAATTCTAATGTTGAAGGATGATAGTAAAAGGGAAAAATGTACTTATGTACTTTAATATGCAGCAAGCCATTCATAGTTAAATGGTATTGCATAGATATGACTATAGATAGAGAAAACAACAATGCGTATGTAACATCGATGGTGGATTGCGTCTTCTTGCTAAACGCGCGTGGTCAGTGGGGCGGCGCGGGCGCACTCGCCTCGGTCAGTCTAGGCATACACTCTCATAATGTTAGCTGTATATTTTGTTTTTTATAATAAACATCATATAATATTCAGTCCGAAAATTTATAAACAATTAATCAGCAACAGTTGTGTCAGTGATTAAGTTTTTAATATCATAAACTTTTATTATGCTTTCGAGAAACAGTGACTGTGCGATTACAAGTGAGAATATTTTTTTTCTATAATTGCCTAATATATATAATACCTACTTCGAAAATCTTTGATAGAAGGTACGATTTATGAAAAAATGTGATTTTATTTGGTTTCACTACACTTACTACCTACTTGATTATTACATTTTTAATAAACAAATTGAAATATTGAAATACCACAGCATGTTGGTTGTTTATGTTAAAATAATATAAGAACAACATATTCTGTCGGTACATATACCGACCTTACATTTTTACTTACCTATAATAATATGACAGCAATCTTCTTTTAACTTTCTAATCATTTCGAATAACTGCCGGTGTGTGAGGCTGTTAGTTGGTTATCAAAAATAAAGTATTCGAGAGAACTTTTAATTTTAATTGCCTCGGTTACGGTTAGCGGAGTTTTAGGCCATATTAACATTATCCAAGCTTGGACTCTCAGAGAACCACTAAAATTTAGAAATCCATTGTTGAATATATATTACGTATTGAAGTAATAAATAGCTAATAGTGTAACAATATCTTAAACAGGCAAATTTTCCTTTTATCATAGGTGTCTAAGGTGATATAATTTCAAGACTTAGCTATGCGTTAATACGTAGGTATACCTACTTAAATTTATCCAAAGATCTTATTTTGAGAAAACTGTTGGATTCAATCTAAAGCTGTGAAAAAAAAATATGTTTAGAGTTTTATTTGCCCCTACCAAATATGTATAAGAAAGTTCTAGTCGGTACTTAATCAGCAAGACTTCGCTGCGAAGCCATCCGCAACGATTCTGATAGAGAATCTCCCTTTGTTACGTCTCGCAATGCATAATATAATGTGACTTACTGTGCCGAACCATGAAAACAATTTACATTTTATGAAAAGACCATTGAACTGTGGTTTTCTTCACACAGGAAGTGTTTTTAAATAATGAGTTTTTTCTAGCTTGTTATATTTTAACATTTCTGGTTTGGGTTCTAAAAATGTAGAATACTTAATACTAAAATATTAATTCATTGAATCTTCCTGTAAGAATGAAAGCAAGAATATACGTATAATACATAGCAGAAGAACTAGAGTAGTAAATACAATAGTACAAATAGTTGGGTCCAAATATGTACCTTCTTTACCTTTTTATTGCCACTTGGCACACATTATTATTCCTAAGGTCTTTGTGTCCATTATTTTTGTGATTTATGTATTTGTTCTTCTAATATAACTAGATAACTTTCCTATTTTTTAGGTTAGAAGAGCTCCAAGTAAGCGATAACGAACTTCGGTCGCTGGAGGTCGTTCTGAGACTGCCGCGCCTGCGTACCCTGATCGCGGCTCGAAATCTTATCAATAGCTTTGGAGTAAGTTAAAAAATTACGTTACATGTTACGTCTAGTTCAATGGAGTATGGGATTTTTATATATCTGTAATCATATATAGATATTTACATCCAGATACAGAATAAACAGACATATTTATGCATAATAAACAGATCCCAAGTGAAATGAAATGTAGGCGGTCCAATAAAAGCTTACTTAATTATAATTATGTAAATTTCAGTCAAGTAACTCTTCACAAATGACGCATAATATAATCGACGAAGAAAATAAGGCGGAGTATCGAGCACCGCTCACTACCATCGATCTACGGTATAATAGACTGAAAGGGAGCATAATCCTCGGTAATTATGAAGTAAGTCATCATTAATTTAAACTATCCTACCCGGGGTAAAATTGTCTACGGCTTCATTTTATATACCTGTCTTTGTAAACATCAAGCCAAGTCAGATAAAACGTACCTACAAAAAAAACTCTATTGAACATTGCAATCTTATTCTAAGAGCAAAACTTGCTTTACCGACTATAGGTATACAAGTACCTGACAGATATCAAATGTGGTATGTATTTTCCAAATGTTAAATGTCATCCCTGTAATACCAACAGATTTATTTAATAATAATTAATAACTGTTTTTTAATGAAAATAACTAGACTTTGGTTACTATTCCAGCACCTAGTATCGCTGGACGTGTCTCACAACTCTGTGGAAGTGCTAGTTGTGTCGGCGCTACGTGGTCTTCGGGAGTTATACGCAGCTCACAATGCACTACAACACCTTGCACTGCATGGAGCTTCATTGCGAACGTTGCGTGCTCCACACAATCGTAAGTAATTTTAAGTTTTTTCATTATTCATAAATATATATATATGGTTTTTATTATAATAATAAGGATGAGTTCTTTTACAACTTCTGTTTCGTTATTACAAAAATAACTGACCCCTTTGGCAAGCTTGCTGGGCTTCGGTTATAACTAAAGATTTCCATAGTATTTTTTTCAAAAATGAATAACATAATAACCCAAAATAAATAAAATTAAATGCATACATATTTTCCATTGCAGAATTAGAAACTCTAACCACAACAGTACCACCGATTAATCTAGTTGAGATCGACGTATCGTTCAACAAACTGTCCTCCTTACCACAATGGCTCAGCGGCTGTTCAGATCTGACCACACTTCATGCCAGCAACAATCAGCTTGCATCTCTACCAGAACATCTGTTTTGTAGTGAACTATCAAGCCTCAGCAATTTGCATTTAGCTCATAACAAAATTTCAAGAATACCTTCGATGCCAAGATTGAGAGCACCTTTAAAAGAGTTGTTACTTCATGACAACTGTATTCAGTCATTACCAGAAAATTTCTTTTCTGTATGCGATAGACTATGTATATTGAATCTATCTAATAATAGATTAAGCCGATTACCTAATACTAGAGGCCCATCATCTCATTGCCTAGAACGACTATATTTAACAGCTAACTGCTTAACAGATGAAGTCGCAGATGTTATCATTGCTTTCCGAGGTTTAAGAATACTACATCTTGCATATAATTGTTTGACAAATCTTCCAGACACTTGTGTTAATTTTTGGCCAGATATTGAAGAGTTGGTGCTATCAGGAAATTCTTTATCACGGCTTCCGGAAAATTTACCACAACTAAATAATGTTAGAATTGTTAGAGCTCATTCTAATAGATTACGCTCGATTCCAATGTTTGCTTGCAGTGCCTCAGTAAAAATTTTGGATTTTGCACACAACGAACTAGATAGTATAGATTTAAGACTTCTTGCTCCAAAGCAATTAAAATTTCTTGATATTTCGTGTAATAAAAAACTGCAAGTGGACCCAACACAGTTCAGCTCATACAGATGTCAGCGTCCACTAAGCTTGGTAGACGTCTCAGGAATACACTCTTTACCTTGGACTCAGAAAAGTGGTTATCATGAGGAATTAAATGGATCTAGTCCTTGGTCTACAGGGTTTTCAGAAAGCCCTAATAAATCTTTACAACTCTTTTGCGCTCAAATACGTCTTCCAGCATTTTGTAACAAAGAAGGTCTTTTCGCTATAATCGATGGTGAAACAGATATGGAAGTGCCGAAAATATTACAAATGAGCTTACCTGGACTTTTACTAGAAGAAAAATCAATAAAAGAGACTGTAAGCGAATATATGAAGTATGTAGTTCTATCAGCACATAGGGAATTAAAAGAAAAGGGGCAAAGAAAAGGCGCTTGCCTCATAATGTGTCATTTGTCTCCAATAAATGCACCGGAAAATGGGTTCGGCCAGATAGTTAAAAGATATACCATGAGGCTAGCCAATGTTGGAAATACGAGAGCAGTTTTAAGTAGACGCAACGGACCATTAAGTTTAGGTATCGAAAACAATAAGCGATTAGGATATTCTACCCGTTACCCCAATACTGTGCCAGATCCAGATGTTATACAAACAGTTATTAAAGAAGATGATGAGTTTTTAATTCTAGCAAATGGAAAATTCTGGAATGCAATAAGCATGGATACCGCTGTATCCGAAGTGAGAGCCGAACGTAATCCTGTTCTTGCTGCTAAAAGATTACAAGACTTGGCTCAAAGTTATGGTGTTGAAGACTGTGTATCTGTAATGATTATACGTTTCGACACAACAAGTCGTTCAGATGTAGATTTACTTATGAAAGAGTTGCGCCAGACTATAAACAGTAATAAATCTGTTTGTAGATCTGATTGCTGTTGTTCGCGTTTAGAACCTTGTTGCCATTCTGTTACTCCACCGAAACCAAGTAGCGATCGGTCATCCCCGAGCGGACAGAGTGACCGACCACCCAGTGAAGCTGTAAGTCATCAACACTACGCCAGTGTGCGATCACAAGCTAAAGCATCAGAACGTAGAAGTTGTCGTGGTGGAGTTGCTCGTGCGATTCGCGTCCGAGTCGAAGAAGACAAAGAAGATGATATAAGAAATGAAGATATTTCTAATCCCGAGGAACAATTCAAGTGTTGGGAGTATATGCTTGAACAAAATACACAAATGCTATTTGATAAAGAATTAGATAACCTTTCCAAGGGTATAAAATCAAATGTAAGCAGTTTAAGAAATTTGAAGGGTTTATCAGGTAGCAGTCCTCAACTACATCTGTCTGGAAAACAATCAAAAGGTGTACCATTTTTATCTAAACATTTTGGGAGTGCGAGATCATTTGGTACAGCTTTAAAACCTGATTTTAGATTTGGATCTGGAAGAATGCCAAATGGAGGCCCAAATGCAGCATATTTTGGTTCCTTGCAAAGACTAATGCCTTACCATTTAGAATACGATTTTGCTGTGATACAAGAAAAAACAGCGCAATCTCAAGATTCTTTAGATCTTGAGGGCCGCATGCAACAATATTGGGGTGTAGCCACGACTGAGCTTTAAGCTTAACTGTTGATCTTACATGTAAATAAAACTTCATAATTAGATGTATATTATTTAAATAGATACCATTCATCTGTCGACTAGATTTTTTGCACAAAGTATTATAATCACTATGGACTTGCCTATATGAGCTATTTAACTTACATTTATTTCATACATTCTATGTACAATATTGTGATAAATTCTGTCGAATGTTATGTTATGACATTAATAAATAAAATTATTAAGTTATACCTAATGTAAATCATATTTCGTTTTTATCATAATTACATAATTATTTATCTTTTTACACTGCTTGGTAAATACACCTAATCTTATCAAATTAACATTTATTAAAAGTGATATTGATAACCTAATAATTTATTTACACATGGTATATACCTTGCTACGTTTAAGGCTTTTAAAAACATACAATTTTGTGATCAATACATTCGTATTTTTTATTTATGTACAATTCAAATACGTGATCTCGTTAAATTTAATTAACCAAATACATCAGTTGCAGAAACCTACTATGTTAACATTTATTTGAATATAATGGAACTTTCTGAAAAAGCATAACATTATGTTTGGGTTTAGATGTTAGCATTACATAACCACAATATGTTGAAAAATAATGTTGGATAGTTATAATGGCCACTTAACTACACTTTTTAAATGTCTTTATAATTAATGTAGTCACAGCTCTCGTTTGACGACGAGCTCGAGTGGTTGGGCAAGCGCAAGGGGCTGGTAGGGTCCGAGGAGCGGCGGGGGCGCGGGCTGCGCGTGCGCCGGCGGTGGCCGCCGCTAGGGGAAGCCTCGCGGGGAGTAGTGGTGCGACTCACCCAGCCACGAGTCCGGGGACGGGGGGAAATCAGGGTATCCACCGGCAGCTGGTGAAGATGAACTGCTTAGGTCTGACGCACCACCTGCACCCGCTCCCAAGCCCGTGCCACTCATTGCTTGACCTGCAAACAAATCATTCACTTCTGAGGATTGGGAAATTTAATTAATGATCTTTAATCCGTGTTAGTTTTAAATCTTGGTTTAATTGCTGTGTCTAATTCGTAGCTTTCAAATCCCGTGTTGATAAGATGCCCGCCCGCGTTCTGTGCGTAGGTTAGATTGGTAAGAAAATAAACAGTGTAGTTGTAACTGATGTCATCGCAAGACTATAGCAGCCTCTAATAATAGTAAGCAGTAAAAAATCAATTTTGTGCATAGATGTGTCGGGGACGTCTGTATGGTATAAAAGTCTAGCTATCATTCAAAACATATAAGGTATGTTTGAGTTATTTATTTATGGCTATGGTAGTTACAGAAACGTTATTTGTTTAATGGTAGGTAATTAATAAAGATAGGTTAGATTTTTAAAAAGATGATCGCTCACCAATATTGGTGTAGACGAGGTGGTCTGGCGGGTAGTGATAGTGCGGGTGAGGTGGTGAATGCGCGCGCAGATATGGCGGCGTGGCGCCGTAGCGCGCGTTCCCTGTCGCGCCCGCGCCGCCGCCGCCCGCCGGCGAGCCTTCTTCCCCGCCCAACGCCACCGTGCTGTAGCTGTCGTTGCTTAACTCTGAATATAAGATTTGTAAACATATTATATATTAATCATGAATTAAATATCCAGGTTATTTAATTTACTGCAATATCTAATAAATATACCTACCTAAAACATTTCACTTAAGGCTGTCATGTCTTATTGTGTGGTTATAAAAGAATGCATAAATATATTGCAATTCGTATCGTAAGTGTACCAGTAATGGCCAAAAATTGAAAGAAACATCTAGAATTCGGACATGAGCTAATGTTTTTACATTGGGATCACTGTGACATAGACTTTAGACATCCAACTATCTAAGTTTAACGTTTTATTGAATTCAGTCAGTTACATGTACAAATTTGCGCGAATGGAAAGTGTAAAGTAATTTGAAATTGACAACGACGGCTTGTCTTAAGGAAATCGTTATGGCGGTGAGCAGAAAGTTTCACTTGTAAAATAGTATTGCTTAATTAAAATCAAAATTGGTTTTTTTTTTATGTGTTAGCCATAAAATAAAGATAAACTAAGACTAAGACTGGGGCGGCCATTAATGGATTTTCCCTGGCCAAGACTGGGTCACAAAACTACAACTTTTATTTATTAAATTAATTGAATCCAGCTTTGCCGTATCTCACGCGTAATACATTACTAATATTAAATAAGGACTGGACTTTACAGTTTCACTATATTCAGTGCTGAAACTTTCACAATTTTCGTAATATTTCACAAAAACCAGTTTTTTTTTTCTTAAACTGGCCACCATTGGGTCATTTACCATAGGTACTCTTATGTCTTTATTTATTTTTCATAAGACTGTAGTCTCCGAGATATCAAAGTTTTAAATGCCCTCTATTGATTACACGTTTCACTGTTGGAAAATTGCCCTGTGATATAATAAAATAACTGTATAGTTACCGTGATGACTAAATGAATCGAGGTCAATTTTGAGTTCGTCCTTGTCCAGCAGCCGGTCGTGGCGTGGAGAACCTCCGCCTTTCATCGACCTGAAGTATTGGGACCAGCGCGTGCGACCTGCGTCTTTTTTCAGCCGCTTTTCTTTCGCTCGCCTGCCAAATGAATGGATAATCACATCTTATAGTGAACTTTTTTCTTAACAACAATTTTTTCTTATAAACTAAGAAAGTATAGTAGAGTCTTATAGTACCGAAGTCAGAGAAATATCTTCGAAGCAAAATAGATTCGCCGCGTTAAAATAAACTTTTAAATTATTTTTTAAAACATAACGTAATTCACCATTAGTTGTATGATTTTAAATATACTACCAAGTAGATACCGCAGAAAATTTTAGACCAAGTAGGTAGATAAACCTAAGCAAGCCGTAATGATCCTCACACTGTTCACACATATTTTACTAGTAACGAACAGTTGTTGAGTTTTGAAATATCAAACAAATCGTGAACGCTTCGATGACTTCAAATTTAAACAAATAATCGTACTTATATGTTGTATAAACAAAACACCCTATAGCACGATTTGCATGTGTACCCTACTCGGCGGGGAGTCGCTCGGGCTTTCAGCAAAGCGCTTGATTAATTAAAGTGCCTCCGCCCAGTCCGCCGGGAGGGCGCGTGCTGCGATATAGCTGCGTCGGATTATTGAAACAATGCTCACTGTTGCCTACTTCTTATAAAGTAACTGTCCCACGGGTTGGTCACTGCTATTGTAAAACGTACCTACTAGGCATGCAACTTTGACTTTTAATATTTCCCAAATAATAATATTAACTCTAATGTTCGTAAGTTATTACATTGCGTAATACTCTAAAACGGCTCTAGATTTAGTTGAATACACGATGGACATAATATGAGGAGCTTATTACATTAAGAAATATTTTAGTAATTTCTGATGCAAACAGAATTAATAATTCTAAAGGAATGGGATTATATCTAGGTGGAGAATGCATTCATCATTCTAGTAAATAATATATTGAACCTTATAGGATTTAATATTAAATAATTCCGCGCTAAAGGAAAATCGAACACCCTATTCAAAAAGAAAAGTAAGTACCTACATCCGTGGCTGTTCATAAATGAACGTTAATTTCTGCAAAATCTAGATATAGATTTTATATGGCGCATAAAGTAAAGAAGTCGAGCATTGTGGTATCGCGTTCAATTTTACGAGGCGAGGCCGGCGCGCAGGGCGTGACCGCTGCCGTGACTGTGGCCATTCGCGCGCGACACAACATAGTTCCGCGACTATGCTTACAAATATTTAACAAACGACCACAAACAACTATGACTCCATACTGACATAGTACAATCACCAAAGGCCGCCTCATTGTGCCAAGAGGTCATCGATACATGCTATAACATAATATAAAGAAGTTGCGGCGTCAAGAGACACAAACGTATCTGCATTTTGTCGCATTTATATTACTTAATAATAATAATCTGGCGAAACTACGACACTTCTAAATGAGTAGGTAATCACATAGGTATACTTAGCTTATTTCGTAGGACTTACACTACAGTTTAAAATTGATACTATTGCAAAAAGAAGAGACCCAATACTATTTGAATTAACATAGAAATACAATGTGAGATCTGATTTGTATTTTGATATGAAATATAAATAACTGAATCACGCAAAGGTTAAGTGATATTTATTTTGAGTTTATACCTATATATAAAATGTTTAATTGTAGAAAGTTTATGTATTCTAACTCTACGGGGCCATAAAATCTCTAATCTCTGTTTACGTCTTGTTAACTCACTAACCATTTCAAAATTATTCTTGCCAGGTTGACTCGCTTGTTCATTCGACGTATAAGTATGAGTAGCTAGTCATATGCAAGGAAAATTGATTTGAGATATCATATCAAATGCTACGCTTATTTTGATACGGTCGTAGCTGTTGAATACATGTGAACTTATGCATACCTAACGTAACACGCTTAAATATAATGATACTACGGTGATAGGACTTCTGAATTTTAAGAGTACCTACACATTGGTGTACTAAAAAGATTGCTTTTTATTCTCTTACTACTTGACCCGCGCAACTTTTTTGCAACAGTTTTGATTCATGTCCCGCTCCTAATAGGAGTCATAGCGTAATGATTTATACATAAAAACCTTCCATAAGAATCACTATCTATTAAAAAAAAAACGCATCAAAATCCATTGCGTAGTTTTAAAGATCTAAGCATACATGAGGACAGACAGACGGCGGATAGCGACTTTGTTTTATACTATGTAGTGATTACAATTCTTCACAAGGCAAAGCATGCGCCCATTAGGCACCTTCAATGAGGAAGAGGTCGAAGTCCGCATTCTGACAAAAACTTTAAAAGTCTCAACTTTACTTGAGGCAAATGGGTACCATTGTTAAATCTCGGGATCTCTGAAACTAATCCCCGTCTTCAAGTCTTCCCTAGGTAGGTACCTATTTTGTAAACATATATAAATACTTGTCCCGGTTTCACCTGCGGGGACAAGTATTTAAGTTTAGGATAGTTCCAGGGGGAACTTCCACTTTCCCGGGGTCAAGAGTAGCCTATATCTTTCTCAAGGTCTGGTCTATACGAAATTTCATAAAAATGGGTCCAGTGGTTTAAGCGTGAAAGTGTAACAGAGAGACAGAGTTACTCATAATGCACCCTCATACATAATATTAATTAGTAGGACAGTAGAGACATTTTAAATAAAGGAGGTTTTATTATAAGCTCACCTATTCTGAAACCAGACTTGCACCACTCGCATGTCGAGACCGGTGTCGTGAGCGAGCTGTTCCCGTACATGCCTGGCTGGCTTGGGGCTGCTGCTGTACGCGCTTTTTAGAGTTTCCAGCTGTTTGGCGGTGATAGTGGTCCGGGGTCGCTTGCTCGCCGCATCACCGTCCAGGGAACCCTCGCCGCCTGTACACGACGCATCTATTACAATTTCATCAATAAATCATAAAATTGCTTGTGGATTATTGGCTCGTTGCGAACTCTGAGCCCGTGCTAGAGCACGATGGACATTGCTTAAACCGTTTTATAAAATTTATCCAAACCGGGTTCTTTATGTAATAATTTCAATTTTAGGTCATTGTGCAAGCTTTTAAATTGATCTGCCTATTAGGTACCTACTCTAAAACTCATTTCAATCCAAAGTTTGCACTTGATGTGGTTCACTAATAGTGGATGACAGAAGCCATTGAAAGTTAAAAATACCAGTTGCCAAGGAGAAAAAGGCGGCCAAGTGCGAGTCGGATTTGTGCATTGCCATCGTTATTATGCCGTTAGAGCAAAACACTCCAAAAAAACGTCTTCTATAAGGGGATCCTTCTTAAATTTTATTCTATTATAGATTTTTTGGAGAATACATCAATACAAACTCTGTGAACATGTCAAGGGTCTACTTATTTCCATTATTAAGATCGAGCAAAAATAATACGTTTCTGGAAGAGTATTTTATTGTTATGGTGGCAACAGAATTACCTACACATTCTGTATCTTCAAAATATCAATCACGGATTATGTCACAGACAGACGGACAGCGCAGATTTAGTAAAAGTTTCCCGTTGGTAGGTAATAATTTTTCTATTATTATTTTGCGTAACACTAAATCAGAAGAATATGAATTAAAATCTACTTACTTAGAGCGTTTAGATTTTTTGTAAATAACAATAATAAACGTGTTACCTACTTCCTAAGAATTCTAAAACTCGATATTTTTATTGTTTTTTTTGACGTGACAACGTCTTATAAATTGGTTTGCCGGGTGACACTTCAAGAAACTGCGTTACGCTCCGCTCACGTTATGCGCTCACAATGCGAGCGAGTGAGAGGCACGCGTCCCTTCCACTCGGGCATGGTTAGCCCGCCTAATGGTTGTCACGTAAAACTTTCGCCCGTATACCGACTTTACAGGCAACCAATTTTTTTTTTGGTTTAATTTATGATGTCGTTTTAAAACATACAGTTTTATTTACATGATCTGTAAATACTTACCGTGATGTATGAACATATCACACATCACACTAGGAAACACAGATTAAACCTATAATTCAAATATCGGGTGAAGTCTTTTTCAATTTGTGATTTTTCTAATACCCTAACCAAACTTGATCCCATAGAGCCTTTCAATCCTTATTGTTGACAAGATCAATGATATAAAATATTACCGTTATTTATCTGACTAATTTTTATTTTCACAATCTGTAATTGCCGAGTCAGCTTCCTAAGCCCACGTTCTGACCAACCTCAGATTTCGACCCTGTAGCATATTTATTAAGGCATAGGAACAGAATATATATGCAAGGCCTACTATTACTGAAATCTCTTCAGTTATTATCAGCACTGTGATAAATGCACTTGTAATGTTATCACACGTATTAAACCTAACGATACCTATCATCTGTCTTATATTATATATTATCTACCTAACGATATAAAATGGAGGGTGATTGATATGGTATTTCTGATCAGTAGTTCTGTAGTAATTTCCAAGTCTTATTAGTCTCAATTACAGATTCGTTAATATTTAAAGAAAGCACCATCGCTCTAGGTGCATATTAGGTATGTTATTTTTTCAATAGATGCAGCTGGTATGATGAGTAAACGTTGATATAAGTACTTCCATAAAACATAAGTTTAAATATAATATGTTACTATTGTGGGCAATGTGTAAAGTAAATACCTGGATGTCCAATTAAAAGTAAATAAACAAAACTGTACCAACCTTTAGCTCTAGCGGCTTCATAGTCCGGCTTGCAGACAAGCTTGCCGTCTTCCATGAGATAGAACTCGTCTCCTGTGTTGAGGGTCCTTGCGCACGCAGCGCACGCGAAGCAGCGCAAGTGGTATACGTGGGACTGTGCACGACGCACCACCTGCGTTGGTGGGATCCCCTGCCCGCAGCCAGCACACTTGGTGCCGAACCGCCTGGGACAACAGCCGCAATCACAACAACATTATCAACGGGTTAAGTATTATTATATGCTGCACTTAAAAGTTTGGGAATAATCAATTGGCTTAATTGTTTGCAATATTTGGTTAAGATTGATTGGTGAAGTTGTTTTATCACTGTCACGTTGTTGGAAAAAGTAAAAAAAGTATATAATATGTTTATTTTTACACGCGGGTTTAATAAACGTGTGTGTGTCTACGAGACGCTACGAGGTCTACGAACATATTTATTAAAATAAAAATCTTTATATTTGATTCCAAGAATAACAATTTGCATGAATTGTAACCGACTAAAGGCTTACTTAAAAAAGTCATCTGTGCAATACAGCTGGTTGTTTCTTGCAAAGCATTTCCCTGAAAGCATTGCACGGCACTCGACGCAGCGTAGACATCCCGCGTGCCAAGTCCGATCAGACACCTTCAGCACGTACCGGTCCACTATCATCTCATGGCATCCCCCACACTTCGGGATACTGGCTGCAACATATTATACACTTGTGTAAAATACATCACTCACTTAACATCACAGCTTCGAGGCTTCCGGCGACTGGGACCACAATAAACTGGGACCGCGGTCCCACTTGCCGGATCCTTTTAATTTTAATATTTATCTTCCGGCGACTGGGACCACTCAATAATTAATAGTACAATCTATTGTTCAAGTCAAATCAGTACAGTCAAACAAAAACATGCTTAATGTAAGAAATTAAAGAATTTTTTTTTTTAATTTATAACTAAGTATCATTTACTTATCCTAGACATGAATTTATTCCATGCGCTTAGTAATAGATTAAACCAATTCATTTTCGCGTAATTCAATTGTGCAGGTAGGTAAGTATAGAGGGATAGCATTGTATATTTGCTATCCATTATTTTTTTTATTAAAGATGGGCTTGCATTTGGTCTCTGACCCGTCCATACAAGACGCTGTCGAAACCTAGGATGGAGCATGCTTGCCCATAAGAAACCTATTTACCCTAGACTTGAAAATTCCTATATTATAGAATGTAGGCGTCGATTGTAGGCCTTTCTAACTCTATTCCGTTTTGCCTATTTGCGGTCTCCAAGATAACGCAGCCCTTTTATTGCAAAACGGGATATTGCATCGCCGATGACTCGCTCGACCAATCACTGTCAAGAAGCATATCACTTTAAGAAGTTCAAGTTTTGGTTTGGACCGTAGGTACACTTTAGATGGTTATTAAACACTGTGCTGAATGTTTGTTGCAAAATCTATAACTATACTAATATTATAAAGGAGTAGAGTTTGTTTGTTTGTTTGTTTGCTTGAACGCGCTAATATCAGGGACTACCGGACCGATTTGAAAAATTCTTTCAGCATTAGATAGTCCATTTATCGAGAAAGGCTATAGGCTATATATCATTACGCTATAACCAATAAGAGCGGAGCACCAATGAATAATGTTTGAAAATCGGGAGATTACTTTTCCTGTTGAGAGCTTCCGCTGCGTACGCTGCGTAAACGGTTAAAGTTACGCGAAAATGATGTAAGACAGAATTGTTCTCCTTCAAAAGTTCTAAAAAAAAGCTGTGATAGCATATATCTATCTCTAAGGGTTGGCTCACAATAACCATTTTTATACTAACTAAATTTGTTATAAAATAAAGAATTCTTTTTGTAGGTGTTTTTATAAAGATGATATTAATCCTTATCCAAATTATTACGTTATTCATCACAAGTATTTAATTAAAAACAAAATTGACTTTTACATCATTCGACTTCAATTAATATCTTACGAGATATCGCAAATTTAAAATGACATCGCCGCAAAATAATGATCAAGTACTGGGCGCGTCTTTAAGCGCTGGGCCGGTGTGCACTCATCAGTTCGCTCTGCGAAACCCCTTCTTCTACGTAAACGAAGTCGCGGGTTGAATGTTCGCGTTTGCCCAAAGTAACTATTCCACGCGGACGAAGTCGCGGGCAAAAGCTAGTTAATAATTAGTGAAAAGTGTTTGCAATGCGACGATAAAAACCAGCATTTTTTTTAGCGTAATTTATGTGATTATGTATAAGTTTTTATTACCTACGTTGATTTTGAATAGTAATCAAAGGGTGTTTTTAATGTTATATAAATAAATATAACATTAAAAACACCCTTTGATATAAATAAATTATATTTTTTAATCAAAAACAATTTTTTCTTTTATTACTTACTAAACATTTTTTCGTTTGACTGTACGGTTTTTGGTTTAAACAATAGTTTTTTTCATTCATTTATGGATGGTCCCAGTCGCCGGAAGAAAAATATTTAAATAAAAAGGATCCGGCAAGTGGGACCGCGGTCCCAGTTTATTGTGGTCCCAGTCGCCGGAAGCCTCACAGCTTCGTATAAAATCATCTTTTTATTTGCATTTTGATAAAAAAAGTCTCTAAATTCCTAAGTATTGAAATTCGGCAATATTAGATTTATCGAAAAAAAAATATTCATGTAAAGTCTGAAATAAATTACAATAATATATGGGTAGGTACTTTAGTTTCTTATAAAATAAACACTTCAGGCCATAAATAGCCTTCCACAATAGCTCTACGGACGCGCTACGACGGTTTTTTGACGTGTTAATCTTTTGACTGAACATGTTTGTATTGCAAGCAATCAAAGTATGTTTATAGGTCAGATCTGTTTGAGATTAACATTAATTATGAAAGTCACATCTCTATATAAAGCGTGTAACAAATCACAAAATGAGGCACACTGAAAATCACAATAGACGTATCTGATGCTTGTTATAAAACACACGCACACATAGCTACGTACATAGGAACACTTCAGGGAGATGTTCGAGCTGTATCGGTGGCACGCGCATATCTTCGAGGTCGGCGTCCTCCGCGCCCGGGTACATCATGGCACCCAGCATGGTTCGCGCGGCCGCCCCGGGCCGCTCCGTCCGGCGCACTGCCGCCACCCCGCCGCGCAACCCCAACCCTCTTATCACCGCTCTCATACTATTGGTCCACAAGACCGCAATGATAACAGCCACCACGCCCATCGACCAATCCACACGAACATTGGGTACACCCATCGATCGATTGTAAAACAGAATTTTTGCAGAATTCCTCAACGATATTGAACACTTTGCATCGCCCAGGTGTTTACAGATGAGCGCTTCTGCACCGCTTCGCATTTTATCCCGCGTTCTTTTTATAACAATCAAGTACAGTTCTAGGCTTATTATGTGCTTTTCTTTTTATATCTTACTATTCAATCGTATATTTGAAATTATTATTTGTAAGTAATATTATCATTACGAAACTTGTGTGAAAAATTACTTGCACTGTACGGTACTGCCGACAGACAATGTACCTACTTCACGATATAAGTAGGTATACCTTCGTTTTGATCAGGATATAAAGAAAATTCATTGGTATACCTATCTACTCAATTGTAGTAAAGGACGTGATACTATTTCGTAGCTTTGAACGGTATAGATCTACAGGATTTGCTACCATTCTTTCAAAACATTATTTAGGTGAAGGTACCTACTTAGTATCGGTATTGAAGTAAAACTCATCAATGTGTTTATTTATTAAGCATTGAAAGTCGAGTCAAATTTTGCAAATAGGCACCAATAAATACGGAGTACAATCTGATCTAGGCCGTGGTCAAGCGTGACCTGTGCTTATGCTGCGTAGCGTTCACAATAAATTATACAAGTGAACGCGAGGGCACAGGCGTGTGCAACTTTACGACGGCATAAATCACGGCTTAGCGTCACTCCTTCCACCCTCGACGACTCCGCAGGGTCCAGGTTGCAAGGTTACGTGTTATGAAACGTGGAACGTGGTCTTAGCTAATTCAATTTTGACTCACCGTCGCAAACGTTTTCGGCCAGTGGGTCATGATATTCTGATAGATACACATTACAAATATGACCACATATAGGAGGTCAGTTTTACTGAGAATTTGTTTTAATTTCTTTAATTAATATCTAATAATATAATTAAATACCTAAAGCTAGGTATAATCGATGCAAATAGGTAGTTTTTGCGATCTAGGGAAGACAACTCGGATTGTTTATAAGTAGTTATAATTCCACTTCTGAGTAGATTACCTAAGTACATAGTTTTAATTTTATTGGGAATTTTCTTAAGATATAAGTATAAAATCAAATATCCATCCAGTGTTGGTATTAGGTATATATTCAGGCATAAGAGATTCCAAATATCATAGTCATATTTTTGTGAATTTTAAATAGCGAAGTCCCGATCGTGGGTCGTGTTTTGTTCATAAATTGCTGAGGGTGGTCGCGTGCAGGCTCCCCTGGGCATCGGCGCGTGCGCGCGTCCGCGGTAATTGACGGTTACGGAGTTGCAACGCAAGCATTTCTCGAGCTTCTTTCCCTTTCGCAAATCTGCTCATCGGATGCGACATACGACCACTCGGTCGGAAATACTAGGGAAGTGTTAGTGCTTCCTTGAGTGCCCCTTTATGTTTACTTATGTACCAGAAAGGTGAAACACTTAGGCATTAAAGATGAACTCGTTTTACAGATAAAGTTAAATAATTACTTTATTGTTGAGTTGATTTTGTATCGGCCACCTAACAGGGTTGAATGTGCCAGCATATTTTATAAGAAAATAAATCGTTAATCTCTCTCTCAGAGAATACTTAGATAATAGATAGCGCTATTGCATTTATTTCTCAAAGTAACAAGTACAAAACAGTAACAGGTACAAAGTACCTATTCAGGTATATGTACCTATGTAGGTATTTTGTTTCATGTACCTATCGTAAGTGTACCAGTGGTGGCCACGGTACCAGTAATGGCCAAAAATTAAAACAATCATCTAGAATTCGGACATGAGCGAATGTTTTTACATTGGGATCACTGTGACATAGACTTTAGACATCGAACTACTAAGTTTAACGTTTTATTGAATTCAGTCAGTTACATGTACAAATATGCGCGAATACAAAGTGTAAGGTGATTTGAAATTGACAACGACGGCTTTTCTTAAGGAAATCGTTAAGGCAGAAAGTTTCACTTGCAAAATAGTATTGCTTAATTAAAATCAAAACTAGTTTTGTTTGATGTGTAAGCCATAAAATAAAGATAAACTAAGACTATGACTGGGGTGGCCATTAATGGATTTTCCCTGGCCAAGACTGGGTCACAAAACTACAACTTTAATTTGCTAAATTAATTGAATCCAGCTTTGCCGTATCTCACGCGTAACACATTACAAATGTTAAATAAGGACTGGACTTTACAGTTTCACTATATTCAGTGCTGGAACTTTCACAATTTTGGTAATATTTCACAAAAACCAGTTTTTTTTTTCTTAAACTGGCCACCATTGGGTCATTTACCATAGGTACCTAAATATCAAACGTCCATTGTTGTGAACGAGAGCAATCTACGAATACTTATTCAACCTTTAGATCTTATCCTAGGTAATACAATATTTATTTTGACTGATCTGTATCTAAAATTGGTAAAATTTGTCCTATAATTTTCATGTCCCGCTACATTAGGCGTACTCATGGGCACGTGCCGACGTGGGCGCGGGCGCGTCGCTCTTCTACTCTCCACTCTACAGTGTCAGGTTACTGTGGGAAACTGCTACAGGATTGTTTTGTCACATACCTATTCCCATCGCGATATGATCAAACATTTACCATTGAAATATGATTTCAATTTGTTTCTTATTAGACAGACATTTGTGGGATGACGTACCTATACCTACTGTGGGAATAAAAACCTACCGTACAAAGTATACAAACAACACACCCTACCTATATATTACATATAGGGATCTATCGTCATACTATACAGAAAATCTATCATTTAAATATACCTATGTTGATACCTAATATTTATATAAAAAGATAGTAAATATTCAAACGATATCTAGGTATCCGGTATAATAAAATCATATTATGTCGACATTTATTGTGTTACCAAGCACAAGTTTGGTTAAGGTAGATAGGCAATTAAGGAATTTCCGGCAGCGTCTTACTACATATATAGATATTTTTGACGTGACAACGTCTTATAAATTGGTTTGCCGGGTGACACTTCAAGAAACTGCGTTACGCTCCGCTCACGTTACGTCACGGTATGTTTTAAATTGTTACTATTATTTCATCCTTCTTCCTACTATACGAATGAATATTCACATTAAAATTATTTTACCACTCAAAGTCGTTGTCACGTAAAACTTTCGCCCGTATACCGACTTTACAGGCAACCAATTTTTTCTTTATAGTTAATATTACTTAGGTACAAAATGTTTTGTAGGTAGGTACCTAACGTGCTATGTTAGCAGTCGTAGATACCTACCTATCAACTTTATACACGACGACAAAGTTCAAGCTGCAAGCACAATTGGACAAAGAACGACAATGGATTTGTCAGTAGGTATTATTTGCATTCTGTAGGTATGCATAGGTGTTAAACATTTTATTATATTTGTATTTTAAGGCTATTGTGCCACCGTTATGCAATATAGGTAAGTTAGTTTAAATAGATTAAAAAGGCGTTAGCTCATAACAAAATTAGAATGAATAATTGTATCGACGTGCGATACTGTGCTCAACCCGAGCCCAGTGTTATAATTCGATAATGTCAGCTTTATCTAATTATAAGGGAACCGAAAAATTATATCGTTCTGTAATTAGGTTAAAATGCAATTTAGAGATGCGCCGCAGGCGGCACGCTCCGCCGCCGCCGAAACACTTTTATGGTGCTCTAGCAGCTGGGGTTGTCTCGCTATAAAAGTTTCCTTTGTCAGTTAACTGGTCCAGTTGAAGGGCCTTTTTGTTTTATTTTCGACATTTAATTTGAACATTTCTCATTTTTCTCTTTATTCTATGCCTTATGCTCCAAAATGGCAACTAATTAGACCTAACATTCCATTAGGATCTATCTAAATTTAGAAAATCTTTTTTATATGAATTTACTGTTCATTATATTACTTAATCATTCTAAAGATGAATGAAAACTATACCATCCTATTAGAGATTTGTTCGCTAACTAGTCAGATGCATGCATCTGAGACGCGTTGTATTAAGTACGTAAGTAAGTAGGTAGAGTGCCATGCCATACGATTTTCCTAAAAACAATGCTCGTTATTATCAGCTCATCGTTACTTATAACAAAATGTCTGATTCTGAATAGGTATTATAACAAACTGATGTACCTATGTAACATCGCAAAATGTCTATAGAATCATAATAGGGGAAGAAAATTGTTAAGCCATGGTTAAAACAGTTAGCATATTTCTTTTGGTATTTTATTTTATCATATTAATAAAATTGTAGGTATTTCGAAATCCTGCATTATTTCAATAACAATCAGTTTTATCCAAAGTTATTGCTGAAAATTAATTTACAGGCGTTGCTATGTCTCATCGAATGGTCGGTCATTGGTGTAAATGGACAGGTTTAAGCTTGTTGCATTACTAAATTAAGCACTTACTTAACCATAAAATCAAACCTAATAAAACAAACGTAGCAGGCTGTTGTCGCCCCTACAAAACACGAGTCACCCTACTTATTAAAATTAATAAGTGGGCCCTTCGTCTGTATTAATGATCGCACTATGTCAATAACGATATAATATATTTAGCAAACAACGCAAACCAGACCGTGGCTAACATTTTAACCAGAGTCTAGTGTAGGGGTTTCTCTCAAGGAATATAACTTACTTAACGGAATCATGAAATACAAACATTAATTGGAAGGAATACAATAACATAACTTAGTATAGATACCTAATTACGTACCTGTAACTATCTATAGATATAATTCTTTAAAATTTACCGTAACTTAAGGTATATGAAGAATCAATCTCATCCGATTAGTCTACAGTAGGTAACGTAGTCGAAGAAAGTAGTAGGTTCCTAATCAAATGGGATTGATAAATGAGATAGAATAAGATAGTGAAATTGTCCACTAGCATTGAAGAATTTAAGAGACAATAATTATCCAAATGAACACTTGAACGACAAATCCTCACTTTATACTAGAGTAGGCACTTCGACTCTTTGATCTTTGTTTGCATACCACTAACAGCCCTCAGCACAAATAGGAGGGGGCAGATTGTTTGTTAAATAAATATTTTTCATAAAAACACTTGCAATATTTGTCTTATAATTCATTACGACTGGGTCTTCATTTATTTAAATATTTTCATGATAGGTAATTTTCATTGATCTATAGGTAAAGATAAATAAAATTTTAATGTCTGTTTGTAACTTCAAATCATACACCTATTCACAATAAAACATTATTTAAAATTTGTTTCTCTGTGTTTGTCTGTTTTTTTCGGCGAATCTCTGAAACGGCTGGACCGATTTTAACGGGACTTTCACTGGCAGATAGCTAATGCTATAAGGAGTAACTTAGATTACTTTTATGATACTGAAAAAGTTGTAGATACGCAAAATTATCAAGTATAGCGCACGCTGTGCGAGGCGGGTGGTCATCCTTAGTTATGTGACGCAGATGAAGTTACGAGGGTCAGCTAGTATAAGTAATACTGATAGCTGTAATGCGAGCAAAAAAAATGTAATCGTGAATCTGTTATATATTTGTACTTAAATTTCGATTAGGAGATTGGAGCGAGTGAAATAAGAGGTACATAAATTATGTTTCATTGTTGAAATCGCCAACGAGAAAGTATTTCTTGCATATGTTGATTACAGTGTTATCTGTAATCATTAGCTTATGTAAAAGAAAAGGCAGAAACAAGAATTAAAATAAGGTACAAAAACGCAACCTTGGCTTACCTAAACGAAATAAATGGCTTTGAACTTTCAAATTCCGTGACTACAATGACATGATATGAACATTAACGTTATAATACAAAGGAAACCCTAGAAAAGTAACATATTATGATATTCATATACAAAAGCTATTTTATTAACAAGAAATCTTATTCTTGCTAAAAATGTTTTGTGAGGAAGTAGGTAAGTATGGATGTTTATTACTCTTTCACTCATGTACGCAAGGGCCTAAGAGATTTAGAACAAACTCAATCCATCGATAAAGCATGTTCTAGTTTAACAAATATTACTTCCCCTATGCGAATAAATATTTAAAAAAATAATAATTATAAATTAATATCTGATTATATATCAGTTACTTATTACGACAAGGTTTGTTTATTAACTAAACCTAACGAAATTAAATAGGTGTGTCAAGTAGCATAAACTACAATACTCTGTCTACATGAAACCATTAAAAAAACTGTACCACTTAAAACTGGATTATAAAATATTCCAGTTCTCGCATTGCAATTCGACATGACGCGTCTGTCGGTTAATAAGGTAGCATTAAAAATACACTTTCTTTTTAAATGCACCTCATTAAAGTGGTCGAGTAATACAAGCGTGACGAAGTTACCGCGATGGTTGCAGCCGCAGGCTCCAGTAGCTGAAATTGAATCTCGAACGCATGCCGTCCATACGACTTTGGCGTTTAGTTATGCTTCCATGCAACGTACTCATACAAAACGACGACGACTGTGTGTTTCCTCTTTATTAATGTTTATGTAGTCCTTGCACCTACTTTTGAATATTGGACTGAATTTTTAATAAACAGTTTTTAAGGAGTTTTGAATAAGAAGATTTTGATGGATATATTTTAAGTTATTAACTACTAAGCATTAATTTTATATATCAACTGATAATGAAAAACAACAGTTTGAATTTTATCGCGATTATTAAAAGATGGGACTGAAGTAAAAACTAACTTTATCTCTGTGTAAGTACTTTATTTACGTTTGTAGTGAAATTCTACTAGTCATTTACAATTAAGTACCAACTACGTCAATATACTAAGTCAATATATTTTCAACTCAAAATTTAACTTATTGTTCACAATCTGAAAAAGCATTACCTACTCAAGTTTCGACATATTATGTGGTTATAACATAGTTATGTAACAAATCGTTTTCAGATAAATACTTCCTTTTAGTTTTTGTTCCCAATGAACTTGATTAAAAAAACTAAGCGTAGCTAAATGCCTTATTGTGTAAAAAGCTGTAGATATCTTTTTTTTCTATAAACCCAGTCGTGCGATCTTGTACCCGGCACTACCCAAACATTTGATGACAGTTTAATACAAGTTAACCGATTCGTTCAATCGAATGTGCGCATTCTGTTTACAAGAACAGAAAAACTCTGATTTGCTATGTTTTTTTTCCTCTATTTCCCGTATTTTGTCATACTTATTTTTTGTCACTTAAATCCTTTAATCACTTTAGTGCTTCATTGTTTGATTTGTATTCATGTATTTATATACATTTACTAAATTTTTATGGCAACTGACGTCTTTGATTTCTTGTTGTTGTTCTAGGTTGTCTGTTCGTCATGCGGTTGTAAGGCTTACGCGTGTCCCGCAGCCCCGCCACACGGCGCCGAGGCGTCATTGGAACCCCAGGGGTTTAGTGGGTAGGCACCGGCACCTTCTGTGCCGGTGAGTCACCACATAACCCGGCGGCTCCCCCCGGAGCTACCGGGTATCCTATGAGGATTCCCCTGGGTCATCAAAAAAAAAAAAAAAAAAAAAAAAAAAAAGGTTGTCTGTTCGTTGATTACGGTATTTATTTAATTTTGTAATTTTATAAGGTAAGGTAATATATGACCTACAGCTGACTACATGTTCTCTAATGTAAGTGACATCGCTCACTTCAATTACAGTGATCGTCATGCCCTTGTACCTATTCTGGCAAAGATCATCGCGTGCCACCAGGTCACCCATTATACTACTGAGGTTAACGCTTCAGATACATAGCGTAAGATAAAAATTAATAAAAATGCAATTTCAAAGTCATTACACGAAACATTTGTCCAATATTTACAAAATAGGTTTAGTAATCATGTTTGTTAGGATGTTACGGTTAACATATATACCTATGATATACCTTCCTCTATGATGATGATGATCCGATTTAAAAAAATATAGCTATCTACTATAGAAAGCTTTTATATTCTCGAGTGATATATTGTTTTTATCCCGGAAAACATTTAAACGTCCGAGAATGAGTGTAAACCGCGGGACGGTAGCTAGGTAGGTACATATTCAATACCATTGAGACTGTAATATAATATTTCTTCATCAAATACGAATGTGTACTTACTTACTTCCTACCATATTAAATTATCCCAATTGTTTTACCGCATTGCTAAAATGTCAGATAGATTATAGTTGATAACCGGTTATTTTAGTTTAAAGTGAGTTTACATACGGAGATTCATATACGTATGTCCATTCGTATGAGTAGGTACTCGCTTACCTATGTAATAAAAACCCAATTTTGGTTTCAAATGTTGACAAAACAAAGGCTCTTTCCGCCGTCTGTAGGTGTTGTACGCTTAGTGCCTTTAAACTATGCAACTGATTTTAGTGCGGTTAAGAGGTAGGTTTATAGGCAGACGTAGTTTAGGTACTAGGTATTGTTTTATGTTCATTTGTTAAATTATAACGAAGTTACTCTTATTAACGTTTACTGATTTTTTTAAATCTCAGTATCTACTTATTAGACTTTTCTAACATAAACAGTGTTGAGTGAATCGTGATTGCGATCTCTTATTATATTTGCACAAATCGATTAAATAATTATTTATCAATTTATAAACTTCAATTGTTTGACAGAGCCAAGGTCAGTAAAATTGAATAGTTTTCCAGGAAAATAGCCTGTTTGACATAGACCTATTAAATTGGCAAAACAATGCTGTTTGAGTCTATAGTCGATCTAGCATCTACTTACCTGCCTATAAAATGAGACCGATAACAATTAACAACTTAATTATTAGCCCTAATGTTCTTGAGTCCAATAGGTACCTATTGCTTCTGAGAATAAGGCGAGAAAAATGCCATACAAACAGTTAGTGGTCCATTGGAGGCAAAATTGCTAAATACCACATAGTACACACAGAATTTAGGTTATAATAACAGTTTCATAACAACCACGAAAGGTTTTGTGTTTTCTGTCTCATAAACTTTATGTGAAAATTTGACAGTAGGTGATAGAGGTCAATAAATCAGGATGGGTCAGCTGTGCGGGGATGCGGCGCGTGCCGAGGAAGCCTCTGCGGCAGGGCTTCGCGTGACGTCAGCCGCATCTGCTCGACAGATGGCGCCGCGGCCGCCCGCCGACGCACCCTACGCCATACCAACCAAGATAATATCGCACCAACACGCCAACAACACTTTCCAGGAATTAAAAGCAAGTACCTATGTAGGTGTGTGATCAATTTATAGCGAAATGAGTAGGAACATCCTACTCCTAATAACACCTAAATACATTATTCATCACAAGTATTTCATTTAAAACATAATTATTTGATTTCAATGAATATCTTAGGACTTTTAAAATAACATAGCAGCAAAATAAGATCAAGTACTGCGCGCGCCTTTATGTGCCGGGCCGGCGCGTGCATTCAAAAAATCCTTCTACGTTAAAGAAGTCGCGAGTTGAAAGTAAGCGTTAGCCCAAAGCAACTATTCCACGCAGATGAAGTCGCGGGCAGAAGCTATGGTAGATATAATGGAACCACGTAAACACAACACCCTATTGTTTTCATTACCAACTAAATGGTAATTGCCGTGGCATCATCATAATCGTAAGTGATTTGATGTTATTTAGGGCCGCCATATGTCGGACAACGGCTCTGTAAGTAGTAATCATGCACGAAACTCGCTAATTATGTTATTTAACCTAGAAAAGTTATCAAATTCTAAACCGTTAAAATACATATAAAATGGATTTTTATGATTCCATACCAAAAACAGGTCAATGGTTGGCTATAGGCTGATTTACTTTGCTCTATTTTATATGTTTTGGTAGGTAGGTTACTGATGTGCTACCAAGAAAAGTTGTTTCGATGACCTCGCCAAATGGATTTAAAAAGAACCATTAATGTTCTGGAAATATTATTTTATTATATTAACTATTTCCGCATTGTATTCTCATTATTGGTGGGTACTTAGATAAAATATAGACCTAGGTCAAGGTTTACTTACTAGAAATGCAATTCTTAGTTTATTTAGTTTAGGTACCTACTAGTAAAATAAAATACTACTTCTTGGATTTAAGTCAAAAAGTATTTTGAATATCTGCTGGTTTTTTCAATAAAAACGATGAGGGTAGCCTGCCTATCTACTAACAAGTATGATTGGCACTTGGCATAATAAAGGCAAATAGAACCCATCCCTTCTTTTATAATGCTGTTGGCTTCCGTTCTGTTATGTTTTTAGGCTTCCCTTACTCAAATATAATATTTCGGTAATATACTTATTTTTGTATCATTCATTTGAACGAGTTATATTTCACATAATAAGTTTTTAAAAGTATTAGTTTGAGGCAGATTTCATTTCAAGATTTACAATGATACCTACCTAAATATAATATGTTGCCCTTCGAATTATCAACATCATTTAGGCAAAACCCGCAAAACCCAATCCCCCATCCTGCTAAATAGACTATCGTCAATGATAAATGTAAAATTATAAAAGAATATCCTTTTTTAATACCACTATAAGTGTCAGGTAGGTAATCAGAAAACTGGTCCAAGAATATATATAACACAAAGCTGGCTGGAATGACGTAACCATGGTACCTAGTTATTCGTATCGCCATGCGCCAGTCGGTTGATACATCGATCGTCGCCGCGGCCGATGTGTTTCCATTACTTAATTGGACAAAACTATAGAGTAGCCTATTAATTCTTGAAAAAAAAAATACGTTTTATGTAGGTTCAACTTAATTATACAGGTAGTGGATTTAACATACCTTTCCCTTTTACTACAAGACCTATAGGACAAAAAATAAACGTTTTAATTAGTTTAGTAGTGAATAATAACACAGTTTCACTACTTAGACTTAAAATGAAATTATACATTTAAAATTAGGCTAGTACATTTGTAAAACGAAAGTGTGTGTGCTATAAGTTATAATACTTATATCTTGAGTCATCTAAAGAGTATGAACTTATTATGTTAGGGGCCCCCGAATAAACAATGAACTCTCACACGAGAAGAATCCAGGTTGATATAGTGCAGTATATTGCGGAATCAAAGCGGAAAACTCGGTCTGCGGTGAGTCGTAATTGAATTTGGTAAACAATCCGTTTCCCGCGGAGCGGCGTGCCTCAGATACATTCACTACACGCTTGGAGCACCTGTTCCCACTATTTTATGTGGAAGAGTGCTTGAAAACAATTTAGTTACGTAATAAATAACGGAGTAAAAGATTCAGTTACACATACTCATAAGTTTAATGTTTGTACATATATCGTAAGTGTACCTACCAGTCGTGGCCACGGTACCAGTAATGGCCAAAAATTAAAAGAAACATCTAGAATTCGGACATGAGCGATTTTTTTACATTGGGATCACTGTGACATAGACTTTAGACATCGAACTATCTAAGTTTAACGTTTTATTGAATTCAGTCAGTTACATGTACAAATATGCGCGAATACAAAGTGTAAGGTGATTTGAAATTGACAACGACGGTTTTCTTAAGGAAATCGTTAAGGCGGTGAGCGGAAAGTTTCACTTGTAAAATAGTATTGCTTAATTAAAATCAAAATTAGTTTTGTTTCATGTGTTAACCATAAAATAAAGATAAACTTAGACTAAGACTGGGGTATCCATTAATGAATTTTCCCTGTCCAAGACTAGGTCACAAAACTACAACTTTTATTTGTTAAATTAATTGAATCCAGCTTTGCCGTATCTCACGCGCAAGTCGCGCAACACATTACAAATATTAAATAAGGACTGGACTTTACAGTTTCACTATATTCAGTGCTGAAACTTTCACAATTTTGGTAATATTTCACAAAAACCTGTTTTTTTTTTCTTAAACTGGCCACCATTGGGTCATTTACAATTGCTTTATGTTAAAATTGTCCTTCTCCTTATAGATAATTAAACTTCAGATATATTTAAAAGGTAACCCTAAATCGGAAAATTGGTGTAGGAAAAAATTATTTTAATATTACCTACAGTAAAAGTTGCTCATTGTTGTTCTACAGTTAACATTTTTATATAATTCCTAATACATACATTGTATAATCAATGCTATCAAAACGTTGACGCGTGCCGACAACTTTTTAACCGCGAGAAAAAACAATAGAGCAATCTCTCACAAGTATCGTTTTCACCCGGCGGCAGATCAATGTAATCCCAAGCCCAGCGTGATAATTGAATCGCGAGGGTCTGATCGACCCCACGGCTCACATTAGTGATACATTTGATTCGTATGTGGCTGATATAACCGGTCCTATTGTCTCTTTAAGGGGGTATCTCTCAGACTATTAAAGATATTTTTAGACTTAGTCATTAGAAAGTTAATTATTTACATTAAATTTTATCTTAAGGTGAATCGTCTGCTGCATAGTTAGCAGGATAAATGTCGTGAGATACAAACATTAGACAAATGAATGTAGGTGAAATTAGGATTTCTTTCACCGTTATAACATTTCAGTTTATTTTGGGTTACCAGTATCGTTCTAGATTTAACAGAATTATGTTAATGGTAATCGAATTTTATAAATAAATATACCTACCCATATCAAACAGATTTGCAATTAAAAGTGTGGGTGTAAATTTAGGTATACTTTATGAAAATAGACTTGTGCCTATTTTGATTTACTATTGACATGCCTTCATGTCTGTCAGCCTAAAGTTACATCACCTACCTATACGTACTTAGGTGTATGCATCGTAGTTATGAAAACAAAAGTACCATCTCACAGCGGGTCATGGCAGTTTCTATTTGCTCTCCTCTGGGAGGGGGTCATTACTAAACTCCATTACACTTTTTGTGCCAAGTGTTTTGGTGGTATAACAAGGGTGAAAACGACCCTACAAAACAAATGACAAGCTCTCAACAGCCTCCGTTTTTTATCGTTTGTGTGTGAGAAATAAAAATATTTGGTTTAGAACTTTTAGTATGATTTTTGTTTTGTTGGGAAACTTTCATAACTTTGGTGCTTAATGTTCCTACACACACTGATATCATCCTATAAGTATAAGGAGGAAATATTCAATTTTGTTGGAAGTGAATATAATGACTTATGTCCATCTGAAAATATCAGTTAATTATTTTTTTATACGCATATGGTAAATGACCCAATGGTGGCCAGTTTAAGAAAAAATAAACAGGTTTTTGTGAAAAATTACCAAAATTGTGAAAGTTTCAGCACTGAATATAGTGAAACTGTAAAGTCCAGTCCTAATTTAATATTTGTAATGTGTTGCGCGTGAGATACGACAAAGCTGGATTCAATTAATTTAACAAATAAAAGTTGTAGTTTTGTGACCCAGTCTTGGACAGGGAAAATTCATTAATGGATACCACAGTCTTGGTCTAAGTTTATCTTTATTTTATGGTTTACACATGAAACAAAACTAATTTTGATTTTAATTAAGCAATACTATTTTACAAGTGAAACTTTCTGCTCACCGCCTGAACGATTTCCTAAAGAAAAGCCGTCGTTGTCAATTTCAAATCACCTTACACTTTGTATTCGCGCATATTTGTACATGTAACTGACTGAATTCAATAAAACGTTAAACTTAAGTAGATAGTTCGATGTCTAAAGTCTATGTCACAGTGATCCCAATGTAAAAACATTCGCTCATGTCCGAATTCTAGATGTTTCTTTTAATTTTTGGCCATTACTGGTACCGTGGCCACGACTGGTACACTTACGATACCCGAATGTTATAATTCCATAATTAATTGGGCCAATAACGTGCCAACAAAGCATCAAATAATTTATTTAATATATTTAGAAGTATGTCCTATTATGCGCATAAGTCCACACAAGTTATACCGTTTAGCTAGTTTAACTATTTACTGGGATATTTTCTAGCCTTTTTTTTAGTACGTAGGTATTTATTTTACTCGTCCCAAGCACAAACGAAAAAACGCCGCATGTGAGAATTTACACAACAAGAACAACCTAATGAAATGAAGTGAAAACCAAATTGGGGTTCAACGACCTGACAACGATCTCTACCTTCACGATTAAGCCGGTGAGATTTATTTTAATGATCCTTTGTGGAACTTGCCCGACAAGTAAAGATGCAATTCTGTAAGTAGAATAATTATGAAAACTGGTCCTCAAATAAAAATACATTATGTTTAATTTATTTATGTAATAATTGCATTGCAAGTTTATGTTCGACGAAATATTATATGACTGCTTTGTATCCGTGATATTTATTCACTAATATAATTTCGCGAGCTATTTGACTAAGTGATCGCATAACATTTACATGCCCTAATACTTTTGAATGCAATGAGAGAGAATCGTCATCAATCTTGAAGGGGTGCGGAGCGAGCGTATCGCGATAATGTGCGCAACATATGGCGTTACATCGGTGCTGTGCTTGCGATGCGACTGTACGCTGCCGATGTACAGTATGGGTCGTTCCGCTCTGATGGAGTCGAATAGACCCGCGGGCCCAAGTGACCCGCACCGACCCAGAAACATGGTTCGCCGTTCGGTACTCCGGTCACACTGCACTGCTCACAAGTATACATCGGATAACGCTACAAGTGGATACCTCTTTAGAGCACCTTTTGTAAACAGACCCTATTGTGTAACACATTCATCAATGACAAATGTTACATTCATAGGTTAGATTTGATACTCGTTATCCGTCCATTTGCAAATTACCCGCATTATAAATTTGTTTGAAATTTCGGATTAGGCAGCATTACGAATTATGATATGCTGGTGAATATAAAATAATATTAAATTCCATACTATGCCTAATCCTGTGATGTTATAAATTTATTAATAATGTGTATAGTATGTGTAGGAATACATGGCAGAGGTTCAGTAGTAAAATTTTATTGGAGCACGAAAGAAACACAGCATTAGTACATAATATCACTATTCTCCACTCATTAATCTATTAGGTTTAGGAACTTTTTTGGTAAATATAGGTAAGGTAATGTTTATCTACTTCTGCACCTAGATTAACTTTTCTTAAAATTATTTATTTTAATGTTATAAATGTGTGCAGATGTTAGATCTAATGAATCACGTTGTTTTATTACCGTAATAAATTTCTATAGGGATATAGGTTTTAGTACCTAGCATACTTGTCATAGGTGTCTCGAACGGGGGAGGGTCCCACTCTCAGGGAGTGCTAAGTGCCGGGAGGCCACATGTCGCTCTCGTCGCGCTAATCTCCAGGATTTGCCATACAATGTCCCTCGCCATCACCTATCTCCCTCACTAATATGCATTAACAATACATCCATCTCATGTGACTCATTGAATATTATTGCTCTATGGGGATTTTGAAAATATGGAGCCGTTTAGCGAAAGCTGTACATTGTATCCATCCTGTGGAATTATTCATACACAGCCCGTTGCATTTATCACTTAATGGTATTAGCCATTAGGCCGTTTAATCGCTCGATTTGCGACTCTACGGGCAGATATAACTCGAATAAATAAATATAATAAATAGTTTTCAACTGTAAACTAAAGAATATTTTATCCATATTTGACGATGCTTTATTGAAAAGATGAAAACTTATAAACGTAACCTGAATTGAAAAAATATGGGATAATAAACAAATTAAATATCTTTCATTAACATTGATTAGGTAGGAAGGTATATTATTCTTTTGTTTGAAGTAAATTACTACAATTTCAACCTCGAACCTTATAAGCAAAAGACTATTGTATTGCGTCGCATTTAATTAATCGAGGTAGGTACTTAATAGGTATTTTTCATGACTTTGGATTACCTACCCGTTAAAACAAAGCATTTAGTGAATATCAGCAAAGCATAATCGTCTCAGGGGCTGTCAGCGACGCGTCATGTAGCACACATCGCACATGGCGCTTGTGGCGACTTCCATAATATTCAAATACCAAGGCAAGAGATATTCTCATTATAAACTGATGGACTCGTATTCGGTTTGAATACGGTTGAAATTGAAGTAAACACTACCTAGCCTACAGTAAAAATAAAATTGTTTTGGCTGTGCATTGCGGGGACTCCGGCTTGTCATTGCTTCCCTTACAACCCTAAAATCATTCTATTCTGTTTGCCGGACGAGTCGACAGGTTAACTTTTGTTGTTCTGTAAAAGCGGCGCATGACGGTCGATTGTTAGCACAAATGTTACGCATTACAAAGCATTTTATATTTGCCAACAATTATTTTAAGTTTCATTCATTAAAGTTTCCTGGTACATTTTATGCCATGCTAAACAAATATACAGTGCATCATTTTATTTCGACGTGTTTGAGAATAGAACAAAGAAAATATGCGAATATTGTACAATCTTTCTGTACTTGGGTATTTTTTATAAACCTGTCTGGGGATATTGACTTTTCATATCAACAAAGAAAATGTGAAAATATTTCTTTGCCGAACGTTAAGTCAATAGAGGATTGAGGCATTGCCCTCGGCCGAGGTGGTTGTTGCGGGCCCGCGAGGTGCGAGACGGGAGGCGCGGGGAGGGGCGGGAGTGCCTAGGGACGGGGGTACTCTTCTTGATTACAGCACTCCCTCCATCCCCATTTCCCCCTCCGTTAACCCGCACTCTGCCCGCGCCCGCCCCATTGCAGTACACGTAAGCCTACACAATGACAGACGCATATAGCTTTCATTAGCGACGACAAAATATTAAATTATTTTTTTGGACATTTGTATCGTGAGATAACACAGAATCGATATCGTTAGGTATCTTTTTAGTACCTACCCAAAGTTTTGAAGGTTTACTAACTCTTGGTTTTGAACTTTTGACTTAGGCGATCTTGTATATTGTGACATTAAGTAGGTACCTACAATCTACATAAGTAGGCAACTCGTACCTATAATCACGTTAAATTCCCAAATATTGTCTAAATAAATTATATAATATATGGCCAAATGGACCGGCCATATATTAAATTATTAAAAAACACGTACCTACAACTTTTGTTTTATTTTAATTGAGAGAAGATTTCATGTTCAGAACTTAGATTTCCGAATCACCCGAGGCAAGACGCAGGTGGCCGGGCGGGTGCTGAGATTGTACGCATCAAACATGCAAAAGCTGCGCCCTGCGCTCGTAAAAATGCATATTCTATCAGAAGGGCGGCAGCTTTTAATACCGTACATACTGTAATGAGCACCCGAGGTCGGTCGTCTTCTTAATTTTCTCTTTACGGACCCATTCAGGTAAATTGTTGGTCTTTATTAATTGCTTTACAGCGGGAAGGCGGGTCCGCTACGAAGTTTATCGCTAGGGTACTGTAATTAAAGTAGGTATCTACTCTACGTTTACCTACTTCTATTATTTTTGTTATACTGGTTTGCAGTGTGATAAATATTGTATGGATTACTATGGACAATAATATTATGTTTGAATAATACAAAAAAAAATAGGCATCACCATAAGATTATATTTGTCAGATATAGGTACATAGTAGATAAAAGGATTTATTTAAAGGTAAAACCATGAGAGTAAGTACTTGCACAAAAAATAAAGAACTTGTAGCTATAATTTATTAATGAAAGTATTTTCCTTTTTTGGCGTATGGATTGTAACCATTAGGTACCATAATATTTAAAGCCAACCAAGTGCGAGTCAGGTTCCGTATCATTGCACAAGATATCGGTATTATGATTAAAGCCGAGCTAAAATCTTAAAAATAAAACCTTCTTTTTTTTGCGATTAGTTTTACACTTCTTTGTACAAACACAGTACCTAAGCTTTTCAAGTGTCTACTTGCTGCCATTATGCCCCTTCCATATTTAATCTACCGTGTTACAGCAATACCTGAAATACACATTCTGTGAAAATTTCAATTTTCTATTCCAGATAAAGAGATGGGTACGTAGGTACGCCCAGGGACAGATAGACGGACGGACAGCGGAGGCTCAGTACCTACCGTTAATAGTTAACGGTTCCGTTCTACTTATAAACATAAAACAAGACATGAGCACCTTTATACCTTTATTTATTTTAGATTTAAGTTACATTAAATAAATTAATTTTGTTATACAACCGTTAATGTATGTTAAAATAAAGTAGATAGGGACTACACAGACGCAACAATATCGATTTTGAGTATACCTAATAAATTTTAAAAAAACTGATCTAACTTGAACCTTTTCATAAATCAGTCTAAAATTTATAGGTTGGCCTAGTTCAAATAGATATGTCTTGTTGTACATAAAGCTACAAGCGTAGAAAACTCTTCGTGCTCGACGATTCAAACCCGCACTTGCCTGGTTTTACAATACAAGCTAGAACATTGCCCACATTCAATTTGGTATAATAGAAGTCAAAAAACCAGCTACCTCGTAATTACCCACGCAACCCAAAGCTCCCCTATTCATCTACCCGATTTTACCCCATACGACGCACCCACTTTGTTTTGATATGAATTTAGTGAGCAAAAAAATACTCGTTTAGATTAAAATCAAGCACATCCTAAAATTACCGTTCGTGTTACTAATATTAATAATAGTTTCATTACCTTTCTATACAAACTATCGCCCGTTATGTCAGAGTGAATTTGGTTCAGAACATTTATTTACCAACAAATAGTTTATTGGAAATGTATCAAGAGAATACATAATAATAATAACATGCCTTCGAAAAGGACTGGCCATTGGGCCGTCCTCTCCAAAAGACGCGTAGTTACTTGGAAAAATTGTGATTTTATAGGAGTTATTTATACCATTTATAAGTACATCGAGTAACCCGCTAACAGCCCTAAGCCCACCGATGCGAACAGTCGGCGCCGCATCTCGCTGATTGATTAAAACGCTAACAAAAGGATAAAGCTGATCACAGCGAGCTTTGTGCCGAGAAGCCCTTTATATTTGAGTAATCAAAGTATTCCCTCTATGAAAATTCACCCACAGAAATTATGAACTGTGACTTTTGTGAATGTGGCCGTGTTATTGTCAGATGTCGATTAAGCCTCTTAATAGAATAATAATATCTATCTTCTGCAGTTTTCTCAGTACATTCATCAAAATAATATCAATTTTTTTTTCCTTTCATCTAGAAAAGAAGAAGAATTATGTCAAAATCTCAAGCTGCAACATTCGAGGACGATTTAGTACAGAAATATATTTTTAAAAGTTATACCTTTAATATTTTATGTACCTACCTACTAAATACGCAAAGAAGGAAACCGCTTTATTTAATTTTAGGAAAAATAAATGTACCTAAATATAATTTTTTGCTCTAAAATGCGACCGACTTATAAATGTGATTTGAAACTTGAAGCAATCAATTAGTATATAATCGCTTGAATTACAAATCCCTAGCGTAGTTACATTTCAATTGAACTGGTAGCTATTATAGGTATGTATAAACATATCAGGTGGGCACAGCGAAGGTAAGTACGGGCAGGAAGGCAATAAGTCGAGGGGTCACAGCTCGACAGATGTCGCCCCCTGTGGAGTGGATGATGAGCTAGCCAGCCCCAACTAAAGCTGTAGTAGGTAACGGATCATAAAATTTGTTATCATCAATTGTTTTAGACATCGACTTTGATAACATATTTTACAATTTTTTTTTTAAATATTGCGTAGGTACCTTAGGTAGCTTGACCAACAAATATTGGCTGACTAACTTGTTGCCGTATCTGCGACCTGATATTGGTAAATATTTTGTTGAAATAATTCAGGTTAAGATAGTTAAACATCAAACATACCTATAACCTTACTTTTTTACTTAGCAAACAATTCCAATTGACAGGGAACAATAAATATATTGGCCCTGAAGTCGGGAATATAGTGCAACGTTTAGAAAATGTTAAAAAAACATACATAATCTACTGTGTCGATAGGTTAGAATGAAAAATTACGAATATAAAAAAACAGGTGAAATACAACGGAAAATATCCGACACTAAGTGAATTGAGAACAGGAAGGAGGCGATTCGCCGCGCACGCGTCGCCACGTGGACACATCCGGTCCTAATGTGATAATATAATAGGAGACATCTCCACACCGTTCCCGTTTTTTAAATACTTTGTAAACATTTACTGACACATTATTTTCACACGGGTTATCGATTACTAAAACACCCGTCCGTGTGAATCTTGCCGTTAAAAAAGAAATGTATCTACCTAAAATTTACAAAAAAATCGTCAAAACCTACTTTTGTACGTCATACCATACCTTACATTCTGTGTGCTGATACCTGTAGAATAGCTAAATAAAGTTTTATGATAGACTAGTGGCTCCCCGCGGCTTCGCCCGCGTTCCCGGGGATCTTCAATTTTCCCGGGATAAAAAGTAGCCTATGTGTTATTCCAGAACATATTCTAGCTCTGTGCCAAATTTCAAGCAGATCCCTTCAGCCGTTGGAGCGTGAAAGAGTAACAAACATCCATACATACAAACTTTCGCATTTATAATATTAGTAGGATAATAATATAGCCTGAGGTGAAAAATAAGTAGGTAGGTAATTACGATTAATACATTTCACACAATTCATAATCCGTTAATATCTACCTTTTCGTTATTATTTGTCCATGCCAGATCCTACATTTCACCACAGTAGCCGACGGCAACTCAACTGCAGTTGGGAATCATTTATTTATTCTATGTTGCCATGTTTATTATTATTATTGATTTATAATGAGAACGGCTTTTAGTCAGTAACACTAATTAAGTACATTATCATAAGTATTTTTTGTAAATACATTCCTGCAAATTGTACCTACTCAAAATCAACTTAAGTATTATTTTTTTATGCGACACGAGATAACCAGACCATTTTAATATTATAATTTGTATTCTATCTGGTATATCAAGTAGATATCTACATTAGATATAAGTAGTTAGGTATTAGGTATATACTTTTAAATATATAATTTGGGAAAATTGTCTCAATTACTAAAGTATGATTCGAGTCGATACACATGTTTTTATATTGTGGAGCATGTAAACACAATACAAATTATGCTAAGTGCGTAAGTACTTAATCGATATAATGACGGTCGGTCGTTGTCTGATGTTAAAATCAAAATGCTCGCCACTCCTACAAGCGGTAGGCACTTGTGAAGAGCACTTAACTTGATTACGAAGCCGTATGGTGTTCGTGGGTGTAAAACCATAGAAAGCTATGGTATGGCACTTGCCGCCCCGTCGGTCGCCATCGCCGTGTCGTCGCGTGGCGCGTCCTTCAGCAAAACCCTGCCACGTGTCCCATCGACCGGTAATTGTAGCTTACGATATGAACATCGTTATTACAAAAGCTATTACGACTATACGCTTTTAATATAAAATATTTAGGTACTTGAAACATTGTTATAGTTTTTGTAGCAGATGCTACAAGGAGACAATCACCGCCTACGATGCTTTGTTAATATTTGTACAATTAACCTTATTCTCAGCTACAGGGTTAATTCATACTTAAATTTGTATTTAGGTACCTACTTATACTTTATATACCTAAATTTATAAGACCAAAGTGTTTCGCCCAATGCAATTTCAGGCCCTATCGTGAGACCGTCTTAATATAACGAAAAATCGTAAATTACCTAAATAAAAGCAGTACTTATATTTTAAGTTGGTTCTGATAAGAGTATGTAATTGCCGCCTCTTTTCAGTAAAAGCAACATTCTGAACCGACCATCAAAAGTGCTTCAAAAGGCTTAGGCCTCATTCGCACGAGAGTTCTTTTAACAGACGTTAAAAAAGCGTTCAAATACAACAATCGAATGAGGCCTTATTGTGTAACACATTAAAAAGTTTTAATTATACATACCTATATAGCAAACTTATTTAAGGACTTTTCATCTTCCAATAAAGTTTCTAGGACATAACCACACAAAAACTGTAGCCATATTTTGTATTAATGTTTTCCTCACCTTCGAGTGCTTTATTCCTGGCCAACAACGCCAAGAGCACGTCCGGTGGCGGTGGATCCAGCGGATGCATATTGTCAAGTGATGCATCCATGGGACCCTCGCGCCGGGCCGCGCACTCCGCCACAACGTCGCCGTACCCTGTATCCATGATCCCGACACTACGTCCGATAAACACACTGAAAACATTCAGCTTTAACTCCACGTTTTAGCATCCTGTAAAACACGTAATCACCAACGTCGCCCGAGGTCCCGTAGAATAGTTCAGATGTGATGTTGTGCCGGGAGCGGTTGCAGCGGGCGTCGCGACGCGGTTGTGCCGGGCCCACGTGGCGGCGCCGCCCACGCCCGCCCCTCGACGCCACACGCTCGCCGCGCGCCGCCCTCCTGCCTCCCATTGAGAAGTCATTTTTTACCCCCTGAATCTGATAAACCCTGGGGCTGGCGGGCTGGCGGGCGGAAAGCGGCGCGGCGGCGGCGCACAGGAGACGAGCGGGGCTCCCCCGCCCCGAACTAATTTGCCAGAGTCGTACGACACACCCCGGGTACTTACATCCATCTACAATATTACTCTAGCACGTTATCCCCGTTCGCAGGGGCACTTCGTTTCTAGTCATCTGGTATCACTGTGAAGAAAGGGAATTTTGAAATTATAACCAATGTTTTACGCAATCATTCATTTATTTTACCTACAACAAATTTTACATTTATTTTGAATATATGATTTATTTTAATGTTTTCCGTTGCATTTGGATCTTTTTGAAAGTAATAAGTACCACAGAGATTTCATTGAGAGCTGTCGTCGATGTCACAAAATATTAGAGAGTTACTATTACATTTTATTTTCGTAAATATTATACACATTAATAGATATACGTATTCGTTCACATTATTTGATTTTCTATGCAAAAGATGACAACATGCGATCAATACAACTTGGACAATGTTTTTACGAGATTCAAAGTGATTGAGTTTCCTACGTCTTTCGTTGAGCTCGCTACCACACAGCCTCTCGATGTTGAAGTTAATCTCAGAACATCTGCATATCTGAAAACTATGCACGAAGGGCGCTTACTGGTAAGTATTTTCTATTATATCTTATTTCATTATGCCTTTTTCCTATGTAGCTACAAAATATGATTTCCTATAACTGACTGTTTCAGAAATTTGAGGATGCTCGTGAAATATCTGCACCACATAGAGCTTACGACTTGACCGCAGTAGATGATCATACGATACGGATTACCTTTAAGCCTACAAATGAATGCATTTCCAGAGCAAGTCGTAGCAAACAAATAGATAACAGATTTGTATTTGACTTGCGCTTGATAAAAGTAGACGGGTGGAGATGTTGTAATGATGAATTGCATTCGGAAGTCGGTCGCTATTATATCAGCGGTCAATTCGAATATTGTAAAATTACACACGACCCAAATATAATTAATTTCGGTGATGTAATTATTAACACTAAAGTAATAAGGCATGTACGTATCCGAAATGAGTCGAATCTAATAGCCGCCAAATTTCAATTTAATAAAGTATCTGGATTTGAAGTAACCCCTCACAAATTTACATTAGCTCCTAATTCATCTAAACGTATTGCTATCACCATGAAACCTACGTGTTTAAAAATTGGTAATGCGCTTGCCTTCAAAATTAGAAATCCATATGAACTTTCATCGGATGATGATGAAATCGTTTACAAGGCTTCAATGGATACAAACTTTTTAACATATAATATTTCATGTCAGTCTAATGTAACTTATCCCAGAAATTCAAAAGTAATGGTGGTAGAATCGATGCATAAGCTACATGAACCTGAAAGAAAATATACATACATTGATGAAGAATTAACTACTTACACCAAAAATAAGACAAGAGCTTTGCAATATTTACAAATATGTAAAACAACATATGCTAAAAAGCCTATCTTTGAACAATTTTGCTCGGGAAAAGATAGATGCATATCTCTAGAATCTAATAAACCAGACGCCAATATTTGTAAAATTTACCGGGGGAAGGTAACTACATATGAACTTTTTGATATTTTAGTTGTCCCTTCAACAATAAATTTTGGAAGAGTGGGACTTCATACATATGGTAAAGGAGAGTTATTATTGAAAAATAAAACGAAGTGTGACGTGACAATAAAACTTTTTGACGAGGCATGTTTACTATACACAGAAGAAAAACATAAAAGATTAACAGTTAAATTAAAGTCAAAGAGTGAAGCTAAAGTTACACTATATTGCTTCGGTTTTGTAGATGGAAATTATAATGGATCATTTGAGTATGCAATAGACAATGTATATAATAAAACACACCTGTTTACACTTCAGGTTTGTAATCCTACTTTGATGATAAATGAGAAATGTTTAAAATTTGGTATGGTCACATCCGAGAGTTATATTGTATCCGTGCCAGTCAAAATACACAATTTATTTAATATTCCGGTGAACTTTAAATGGGATGATTTGCATCAAGACACACCATTCGAGATTATTCCTAGTTCTGGATCTATACCACCCCATACAAGCAGAATTTGTGATGTTTCCTATCTTTGCACACCGACAAAAACGAAAACCCATGAAGTTAATTTTGTATCCGAATGCAAAACAAAAAATGTAGTACCGATTGAACTTAATGTCGTAACGCGTAAAATTTCCATAAAATTTCTTCAACCCGCCGTTATTTTTAAAGATATTGCCTTGAATCTGGAAACCATTGAAAAGGTAAAGTTGGAGAACTCTTCCAGAGAAATTGCTGTATTTTACGTGGTAGAGCCTTTGATTCCAGGGCTCCGAATAGAGCCTATGAGTGGAACCATACGACCGAAGATGATATTAACTTTTGAAATCATCGTGAAAATTGCATGTGTTCTAGAATTCGCTATGGATATTCATGTGAAGATTAATAATAAAGAAAATATAATTTTACCTGTAAGCGGAAATGTGGTTGAGCCAAAAATAGTAATTCAACCTAGAAACATATACATGCCACGTGTACCATGTTATATGATAACATACGTTCCAGTAACATTTCAGAACCTTAGCTCACTGAAAACAATCGTGGAAGTCCTTGACACTGGTGATGAAAATATTTTTGACGTATATATTGCTCATGGAAATGAAAAACAAAGGGTCTTGGAATTTTGTGTCGAAGGAGGACAAACGAAGATAGTTTTTATAAAAGTACATGATATATTTCGCCGAGAATACGAAATGTTTATACCGTTTAAAATAAACGGATTACTCGGCCCACCTGATCAGAAGGCTAGTTCGACTGAACTTCAATATTACATTGGCGAATATGAACAGTAAGTTATAAATTGTATTCTCTTGCTATCATATTTAGGTGCTTCGTGCTATTGTTTAATAATTTAACTTATGTTTACTTAAGTGTATTTTTTATTACATTTTTAGATACTATGAAAATAATACTAGAGTGAAACTAAAGACAATAAATAAGGATATTAGTTATTGTCGCGTTATTGGAGTTATAACAGTACCATGGATTCAGTTTTCGGTTGAAAAGTTCGAAATAGACTATGTACCAAATGGAAGTAATATTATAGAGTTTACTATGAGAAATGTCTCAAAATATTACCTTTTTGTCTCTATTTTAACATCCAAGTTAGCACCGAACTTCTCTTTGGATCTACGCACTGAACAAAATCAATCAATAATAAATGAAACTACAATAAAATTTGAACTAGATCGCGAAACAGAAGCTGCATTCAGTTTAAAATTTCATCCTCGAGGTCATGGCAAATTTATTTCTACCGCTTTGCTTTTTTTAGATAAACACATGACTTTGCCATATCATAATATGACTTTCATTGGAAAGCGGCAGACACCTGCTATGACCCCTAGTACGTACAGAGTTATATTTCCGCCTTGTCACGTTGGTACTGAAATAATTCGCATACTCACTGTGAAACTAGAAGCAGAATCTGACATAAAAGCATTCAATTGTGAATCAAAAGACGAACCGAACCTGATGGTGAATTTTATCGATTCAAAAATTATTGAAGAAAATGAAGAAATTTGTACAGAAGTTACAGTAGAAATTAAAGTCAGTTGTAAGGTTACTTACGCTCAAAATCTTACCGTCATGTTCAATCATGAATGTGGATCCGGTTGTGACGTCGAAGTACATTTTTGCTTCACATACTGTGTTTTAACATTGCACACAAATTGTTTGGTGCAGCCAGCAAATAATCCATATCCTTATTTTCCTTTGAAAACTCAAACTGATCTTTATGAATATTTGGAGTCATGTACTAAGTTCTTAGAAAAATGGATGTTTCAACAAGGTTTTCGTAGAGATTTATATCCAGTTATTCCAGATACATTTTATGCAATATCATCAACAATGTCATCGCAATCGAATGCAACAAAGTCAAAAGGAATAAATGTTTCTTATTTAAACTTTATCAGAAGAATCGCAGGTCCTTTGATGAAAAATATTCACAAAATATCGTAAGTAGTTATATCATAAAATAATACCCTCACATGAGTCCCACTTGCACTTGCCAGACTAGCTCTTGTTAAAATTGTTATATGGCCAGAATTTATAACATTAACATTTTGACACGGGTCCAGACTGAGGGGAAATATACCTAATTAATTCGGCCGATAAAAAGGCAAGTAAAATAAAATATTATATGTTAGATTTTATTACAGTCCAATCCTTTAAAATACATCCACTACCGTAATGACTTTAATTACCTGTTAATTTATCAACGTATAATGTATTTTCCATTGGCTATTTCAGTGTTATCGGAGTCGATGATTCATTTAAATGTGTAAAAGAAATTCATGATACGTACAAAGAAATAATTAATTTGTTGAGATGTCGCGGAGCAAATTTATGGTTTTTACAAGCAAGATTCCTGCTAAGTTATGACCAATTTATAATACATTCTGAAAACGTTACACCGAAATGTAACGCTGATATTATTTTGACACAAGAACTTTTAAATGACGTTAACTTATTCAATAGACTGAGTAAGCAAAGCTGGATTGATTTCATTTTACAAAGCTATAAAATATTTATCATGGATAGCTGCTTTTTTGATTGTGTGTGCATTAGCTCCCAGCCTAGGGATATTATAAAGGTTTTAGTGGATTGGTATAACGAACACATTATGTTACAACATAGCAAACTGTTTGGAAAAAATAAGGCTGTCAAACTTATCACAAATATTACAACAGATTTATCAGATGGTATCGCCATAGTATCAACTATTATAAACTATTGCCCTTTCTTAGAAAACTACTTTTCTATATTCTGTGCCGTAGACGAGGACAATAAAGAAGGCGGAATAATTAATAACGCTTGTTTGATTATTGAAGTACTAAATGTCCTTAAGCTGTACTTCCCTGTGTGCAGTAAGGATTTCTTGCAACCAAACTTTCTACAGATGCTATTTTTGTCAATCCATCTCTATGTGACATTGCCAACATTTAAGCCAAAAGATACAATACATTTCAATCCACCTTTATTAAGAAGCTCCACGCGACTAGTTGGTATTGCTCCGACAAGTCAAGAGTCATTAATATTCTCTTATATGGTTTTAAATAACACTAGGAACAATTTCGTTGTTGAAAAAGCGCCATCAGGAGAAAACGGCAAGAAAATGTTTATAAGTGTCAAGTACATGGCAAATTTTGTTGATAAAGAGTCCTGTATACTACTTGTTCATGGGTATAATAAAACCCGTATCTTTGACTCTTATTTAGTATTTTTACTAAATGGTATCGCGGGAGTACTAAATCCTGTTAGAAAATGTAAAGTAACTGGACCTCTATATCGCCCTAACAAAGTTGATGTGTTAGTGTCTTCGCCTTTTATTCAAACAACTACTTTTCGTGTATATTTGACGGACATTGAACCTGTCACTCCTGTTGTGTTTGATGACGTTAGCAAACCGAAATTTTATTTACGAAGATTAAATCTCATCGATAAAGAGATAACGCTAAGCGGAATGCCTAAGGAAAGCGGTCAAGAGGTCATGGAGCATAAATTATATTTGCAAATGATATGTCTTAGCACTCAGATTGGGACAACTTGGATATGGTTTAGAAGTGAACTAGGGGAATTTTTCATAAGAGTAACTTCACAACCACGTTGGGATATGGCAATAGACACGCTACAAACAAGAGTACAGACTTGGCCTATGGACCCGTGCAGCTGCGGAGAAGCCTGTGAATGTTACAGAACTACTGTTTTAATGATTCCTCATCGAAATGACCTTATGGTTAAATCATTACGATATGCTCTGCTCGAGCATGCCTCGGACGCCATGATGCAAGTTTTCGATAAATTAATTGGTAAGTTTTTTACTCTACAGTGCGCTTTAAGCATTTAATTATTTATTTAAGATTCAAATTTTGTTTTTTAGGAACAATAACGGGCAAAATCATTCTTGGAATGTTACTGTTAGAAGGGGGCACAAATATGTCGGATGTTAATCATATCCTACGTAGTGAATCTACATACCGTGTCAGCTCTCGAGCCCTCATACCGCGTCTCGATCGAGTGACATTAGCTCAGCACACAGGAGCGATGCTGGCTTTGCCAGTGACTGTGCCCGCGCACGATAAATCAGAGAAATATTCTGTAACTTTCACATCCGACTGTGGCATGGATATACGGACTTATAGAATACTGTTCATTGAAACTTTTGAGGAACTATCTAATTAAAATTAAGATAGGTGAGGCTATGACTACTGGCACATATATAAATTTGTTCAAAATTAGCATAAACAAAAACGAATGAGACTTCTCATAAAAAAAATAACCCGGATAACTCGTTCAGGGGACTACGTCAAATGACACTTTTGTTTTGCATTGGATGTCAAAATGCTCAGAAGCGCGTGAGATAAATCGTAAAAGACCAATACGTAAGATATAATAATACTACCTACATATTGCGAGCTCCATAAGTCTATGCCAGAACACCAGTACCCAAGTTTGCAACGCAATAGGCTTAATTACTTCTTTTTATTTAATTCTTATTATTTTATCAGTTTTCTGGTGAACGCTTTTGTGTTGTACTTTATAAACTTGTTACAATGTACAAAAAGCCATGTTAGTAAAGGTCAGTTATTATTTAGGTATATATAATAGGTACCTTCATAATTATTGTACGCTTACTAGTTCACTCTTTTGTTAATTGCATGCACCTTTACGCATGTTTTATATATTTATTTTGATTAGTTTAAAATTAGGTATTGTTGAACAATTTCCGTATAAAAATAACCAATTAAATGAAGTTATTAATTAATCATGCAACTATTATTTTATTAATTATAAATAAAATATACATTATTATGATGGAGGAACAATTGGAGGCAATAAAAAATAAGTAGTTAAGTACTAGCCTAGGTACCTACTGCATGCATGCATTGTCATGCCAACAAAGGAACTAGTAGGAAATAAAGCAATAAATCGTGTTTGCGGGTAAGTTATTAGCCGATTTAATTTAAAAAAAAATATTTCCTGATTAAAGTTTTCGTTCCGTCAAAATAATTCACAGTAGGTACTAATTTATGAAAGATCTGCGTAGGTATTAGTAATTAATGGTTTCGATTTTAATAATATGTACCAAGTACATCATAATTTTTAACAGACTTCAAAGATGGTGGAGGGGTTCGATGAGCATTTTCATTGATGAAGGACGGATATTGTCAATCTATTATATTATTACGTATTTGGTAGAGTTATATACTTTTAACCTAAATAAATAGATATTATTTTAGAGATATGAAAAGGTATGCAAATAAATGGTACTAATGTGAGAGATGAGATAACCTATAGGTATATCCAGATTCTAACGCTATATAAGTAGGTACCTAAGTAAATTCCTGCTATTTCTACTTTAGTTAATAAGATTGCTTCATTTAACCAAACGCGTTTTAAGTAACAATCAACTAGGCTATTTTAGACCATTGAACGATCCGAAATACTCCATAGGTAGCGGAAGCGCAATACACCATAGCCAATGATCAGTCTGATAGGAAGCAATGATGTCGGCGTTGCCTGATTATCATAGTGCGGCTCAACTGCCGGTGCCGGTGCCGCCTTGACCGAGCCACTCAGCCGTGAGCGAGGTGTCGACCGGTCAGCGAGACGGCCTACGTCACGAAATACATCCCTAATCCTTTAGCTAACATTACGTGCCCCTAGGAGGGTACTGCTCTCGCAACAATATATTATACATTACCTACATTACCACAGGTATTTCCAAAAACCATGTAGGTATATAAAACGCTGATTGTCATTATTTATAAACTGCCGTTTTCAATTTTCATATATGCAATAATTGTTAAGAACTACACAAACTCCAGAACCCCTGGAGACTCCTAATCGAAACGGTTATGTGGTTAGGAAATGTTTTATACTAACAGTCATCTATGTACAAGAGTAGGTTAAATAAGGAATGTAAATCTTGTATAAATATAAAAGTTCATACTAGGTAATAACTTAAAGAAAACATTATCATTGCAGTAATACCTTGACACTGTTGCAATAGGTAGGTATAGGATTAGGTATGTTATAAAAATAATAGATAGTCTGGTAATTATATCGTAAGAGGACAACAAAGTATGATTTTTATCTTACTTTGATCGAAGATTCATTCGTAGGTAGGTACCGCTGCGTCGAGTAGAATATTGCAACCGTCAATCTAAATCTAGATACCTGTTACATTTATGTAGGCATTTATCTTGCATTCATTTCTATCAAAAATCAAAATATCATCATTCACTAATAAGACATTTCATTCGTTAAAAAACAAAATACCTAATACCCACTAACGAAAACAAAAATACTCCACGACCTATTTATTCTCAGACCTACTAAGTAAATATACAACACAAATAAAATTCATAAAAATCGGTCAAGCCGTTTGATAGGAGTTCGATAACAAACACTGTGACTAGAATTTTATACATAAAATAAAAGTCTTTATACACGAAAAAGTACTAACAATCATCGATAGAATACCAATATCTATAGGTATTTCAATTTTCGCTATAAAACTACAGGGTGACGTTAAACCTCATTGATTCGAAATTTGCTTTCGAAATTAATAATTTGTCTAAAAGAAGTAGCTCAGAACCGAAACCCATGAATCCAAGAGATAAATAGAACCAAAGTCTGTTGGTAAATGATGATTTTATTTAAATCGAGTTCATGAGGTTCGCATAACTTTAGCCTGCACAGTGCGCTGCAGTTCCCATAATTATTGTCAGCGGCGGTGGTGCGCCGCGGCCGCTGCATGCTGTAGAAAGCGGATCTGCGCCTATAAATCTACCTCTCGTAAGATCGAGCCACCATTGTCTTGCAGATCGTCCTCCCAACTCCAAGTACATTTAACACTGAATATTTTATACTAATATTTGTTCAGTAGTTTTAATTGGTCAGATATACCTACCTAAAATATTTACAGTGAAAAGTATTACAAAAGTGATTTTTTAAGTGTTTGTGGTGCAAAATGGACGCTCAGCAGTTTAGGGAGTTTGGAAAAGCAGCTATTGATTTGCTGGCGGATTACATAGAAAACATAAGAGAGAGGTGAGCTGATTTCATCTATCTATGTACATTTGTATTAATTAATTATTTAAGTGTGTAGTTTATCATGCATCTGGTTTCCATAGCATAATTTAGGCTCTGCTTAGTGTAGAACCAGAGAACCATGTATCAGGAATTGTAGTACTTCTATGATCAGGAATGTCCTATAATATCATAATTTAGTATCTATAGATTCGAAATCTATGTACCATGTTGAATGTTTGAACGTTTAGTTAGTCAGATAAATTACTTATCAAAATACATGCTTACAACACGAATAAAGAATCAAACAAACAAGATGATATTAGATAACACCATAGGAACTACATGTTTACTCTTCTGTACCACCTAATGGAACTTGAACATCTGTAAAACCATGAATGTCGCCTACCATTTTAATTCTGAGACTTAAACTTATGTTAAACTAGCAGCATAATTTGCAGAGAAATTGCAATACCTTTAATTTTATCGGGATAAAAAACCTATGTGTTATATCAGGTTATAAACTACCTGTGTTCCAAATTTCATCTAAATCCGTTTAGTAGTTTTTGCATGAAAGGGGAACAAACATCCATCCATCCATACTCAGAAACATTCGCATTTATATATAGTACCTATATAGTATATTTATGTATAGTAGTATTTCTTGATATAAGTAGTACCCTAACACATACACATGCATACATGCATATATTTTAGAAACGGAATAGAAAGATGATGATTAATATATATTCGTATAGGCCTTTACATAAAACGACTACTTAAATATAACATCCCTGAACGTGAACTTTATGAAAGTAACACAAAACTGGTTTAGTTTGAGTACCTACGTACTTGTTATACCTACCTAACAATCATAAGTAGCTATATGTCCTTGATTTAATTTTTATAAATAAACCTGCTGGAAATGACGTTGAGAGGAAAATAAATAATGGGAACTACTTAATTGTGTAATTCCTACAGAGTTGTGACGTGCATACACTGGTCAAACGTTCATAAATCAATAAAATATAGCAACTATATAATACTAGATAAACTAATCAAAAATAAAACAATACCTTTAAAACATTTCTTTTCATAAATAATTTTACCTACCTGTGTTAATGTTGATAACTTGTATACCTATAAGTTTTTTGCAAACTTTCGCTTTCATTTGTATCATAATATTACACGCGCACGTGTTTTCATCGTAACTGTAATAACAGTGTGACAAGACCTTGAGCTTGACGTTCAAGTAGCCGTGAAAGTTTGTACAATATCCGCACTTTCGGACATTAACACTAACCTATTTAAATAAACCACAAACATAAATTGAATAATGTTAATGTATTTACAAAACTGTAAGTAGGTATAGTTATGTGCCTATTGTAACCCGTGTGGATGCGGAAATTACAAAATAGATATTACTAATTGAAAAAATAACTACCTACGACAGTTAACTATTGATAGTATGTAATAATAAAAAATTAAATTCTTTTCACAAAAACATGTCAACCTATTTTATTATGTTTCATTGCTATTTTAATAATATCGGCAAGCACAAGTTGAAACTATTCAAGTATAGAGATGTGGGTTCCTTATACTACTTATAAAATAAAAAAAATAGATGAGGTACCAGGTAAGTACCTAAGTACCTACATATAGTGAAAATCAAAAGGAGAAACTTAGACTTTTTTCAGTTCTTTAATTTCGTAGGTGACGAGTCAAAAATAATGAGACCTAGATAGTTAAAGTTTCTGAACAAAGTTACCTGCTCAATATTTTCGAATGAAAATAGACTTCATCACTGTGCCGATAGCTATTATAGATGCGAAAAAAAATCAACTGTGACATACACAAATAGTTTAGGTTTCCAAAAAGGTAATACCAGCCATAAATGTTAAAAAAATTGCTTATGAATGGTTTAAAAGGTAAAAAATAGGCATATATAAAAGTACCTATAAAATATAAAAATCGCATAGTTTGTGAGAAATCGTCAAAAAAACTTAAGACGATATAATTAGTTCATTCGTTCTAACGTAGATGGCGCTTTATAGGTGCACTGCTTTGAAATTATCATACTTTCGGTCAAGTAAAATTTTATTTTTACTATGTTTAATGTTGAGTAGGTATTTTGGTAGTAGGTACCTCCTCTAAAAATACCACGCCAGCCTTCCTCATCACGTCTGATAATTTGTTTATTAGATATTACTTATAAGAAGTTAGGTATCTAATAACGAGTAAAAACGCGAATCATTGTATAAGTTAAAACACGAAACATTCCATCAATCAACTGACAATAATTACTGTAAAACGTAATGCGATTATCCCTCTATTGTTTGATCAGATGCGTGGAACAAAACCATGCTAGTTTTTTACGTAAGTAGTGAAATAATTAGATAACCTATCAACTTGGAGAACATTTTAATTGATGATGGAATTGGTAATTAAGTATTAAACGTTTAAAACACTGTTCGAGCCCAAAATGGTTTTAACCTACTTACTTATATTTTGGTAATTTATTAAATTTATCTTGATTAGGTACTATATAAAGTTCACGATTAAATCCGATCTAGGTTTTGAAGTGATGATACCTCGATTGTACTGACATCGAATGAGGATTTATAGGTTGAAAATAATCATAATATTTGTTTTTAGAGATGTTCTTCCTTCAGTTGAACCAGGGTATCTGCTAGATATCTTACCCCAGGATGCGCCAGAACAGCCGGAAGAATGGCAAGATGTCCTTAAAGATTTCAATCAAGCGATAATGCCAGGTGTAAGTGAACAGTCTGACATAAATAATTAAGTATATTTTTTTGTTTAGGTAGTGGGCACAATATAGGACTGGCCAAGTAGCTAGTTGCCTTCATAGTCAGTGTCACGGTCATTCAAGTCGCCGATCGTGGGTTCGATTCCCACCCAGTACAAGCATTATATATACACCTAAACCTATGTATATGAAACTTGGTAAGTAGTAGGTATTAAGTATATCAGCTATCTGGTCACCATAGTACCTCTGCTTACTTTGAAATCAGATTGGCCCTGTTGATCAGTATGTCCCAAGATGTTTTTCTATTATTAATCAGATTCTTTTCACCAGGTTACCCATTGGCATTCACCTCGTTTCCACGCATTTTATCCGACTGGAACGTCATATGCCAGCATCGTAGGTAATATGCTAAGCGATGGTCTTGGAGTCGTAGGATTCAGCTGGGTACGTTACAATGTTTTGCCAGGTTCCTTATAGCTCATCGAACATTTAAAATAAGGATATCAAAAAAGAAACTCAATTGAGTACGTACCTCGTCACCTGTTTTAGTGCACTGTTGGAGCAGGTACGCCTCCTCAAGTACACGCCACTGTACCTATTAATATGAATATACCTATAGGTATTGATTAGTTGCTTCTAATTTGAACTTATCGCAATAAATCTGCACTATCAATACGCACCGCTGGCTTTCGAGTTGTGACTGACTACTATTTACGAGTAGCTGTATAAATTTGCTAATACAGACTTTGATAAACTCTTTTAAATCGGTATTGCAAACAAGAATCGCCTTCACGCATAGTTGTCCGATACCACAAATATAATTCTTCAATCGGTCCCACTCGGGATAAAGCATTTCTGTGCATAAAAATAATTTATGGCTGGGTATCTCCTGTATGACACTTATCTTTTGGTTTTATCTTGGTAGGTATAAGAGCTTCATTAAACTTTATTAACATTCTTACCAACTTATATTGTTCGTTGAAATATGAATCATTCCAGATGTCGGGTCCTGCATGCACAGAGTTAGAAGTGGTTACCATGAATTGGCTGGGTAAACTGATAGGTCTACCTGAGGAGTTCCTTAATTGTTCATCGGGCCCTGGTGGAGGTGTAATTCAGGTAATATAAAATCTGATATAGTTCCATTAAACTAAGCATAAAAATCAATACTTACTTATATTTTTTTATTTATCGCAGGGATCAGCCAGCGAAGCGACCTTAGTAGGTCTACTCGTCGCTAAGGAGAAAACCGTACAAAGATTTAAAAAAAACGATCCAGATGTTGATATGGACGAAATTAAACCAAAGCTTATAGCTTACACATCCGATCAATGCAACTCCTCAGTCGAAAAAGCAGGTTTGTTGGGATCTATGAAAATGAGATTATTAAAAGCTGACGCTGATGGTCGCCTTCGTGGAGAAACGCTAAGAAATGCCATTGAAGAAGATAGACTGCATGGATATATTCCTTGCTATGTGGTTGCCAATTTAGGCACCACAGGAACTTGTGCGTTTGACCCCCTATATGAACTTGGGCCTATTTGTAATGAGAACGATGTGTGGCTGCATGTTGACGCCGCATATGCCGGCGCTGCATTTTTATGTCCTGAGTATAGGCATTACATGAAAGGCGTAGAATTTGCGGATTCATTTGATATTAACGCTCACAAATGGATGCCGGTCAACTTTGATTGCTCTGCCATGTGGGTAAAGAATGGATACGATATGATAAACGCATTCGATGTCCAAAGGATTTACCTAGATGATGTTAAAACTACTATCAAAATTCCCGATTACCGCCACTGGCAAATTCCTTTGGGACGCAGGTTTAGAGCTTTGAAATTATGGACCGTCATGAGAATTTATGGAGCGGAAGGCCTCAGAAATCACATTAAGAAACAAATTTCATTAGCTCAACATTTTGCTAAGTTAGTACGAACAGATGAAAGGTTTTTGGTCGAACCGGAGCCATCTATGGGCCTAGTATGTTTTAGACTTACTGATGGTGATAATATTACGAGAAAACTGCTAGAAAAATTGACTGAAAAGAAAAAAGTATTTATGGTTGCTGGAACTTACAGAAGCAGATTTATAATACGCTTTGTGGTCTGTTCACGATTAACTACGATGGAAGACGTCGAATACAGCTGGGCCAAAATAAGTGAGGAAGCAAACCGAGTCTACGCTGAATCTGTACACACTAAATCTCAAATTCCAACGATTGACCAAATCGTGGCGAGAGATATATGCGAAAAATCTAAGTAAGCTATCCATTTCAAATTTGTATGATCTTTGAAATAGGGACTTATCAATAATTTCATTAAAATAGGTCTTCTTATGTTAAGTACTTATTATTTAAGCTTTATTTGTGGTGATTTTTATTTGCAAAATTTATGTAAATATTACTTATTTGACAAAATTATACTTTACGCTTTTAGGTAATTAGGCATACTTATTTGTGAAAAGATAATTATATAAACATATCTATAGCTTTATACCGATGTTATTTGTGTGAATAAATGGAACACTATATTCTTAGTGACGTATTTTATTTCATCGACAAACAATATTTTCAATCAACTAAATAATCCCAGTAAGTACACACATATATTATTATTTGTTGAAAGCACAGTATTTCGTCACTTAATAAATAGGACGCTATAAACCTTAAGCTTAACTTAATTAATAGGTAGGTTATATTTTTAAGAAATTGAAATTAAGCAGTAATTTTAGTAAAAGTAAAGTAAATAAAAGTGGTCCTCATATTGCATAATAGCATAAAATGTATCATTATTTATCTATCAGTACCATATGTATTTTATGTCATTCTGTTCAGACTTTATTGGTTACCTACCAAACACACAGGCAAAACTTTGTCAACTTAATTTACTTAGTACTTAGTTTAGATACATATCTACTCAAATCAATATTACCTATAGGTATGTAGGCATATATGTAATTAATTTAGCTTTCTATTGTCGTTAAAACAGGTCTTGATACCTTTGAGTTAACCCAGAGTCCTATTTACATATTAATTTGAATGTCGGGCTAAGTATGAATAAAAACAGTCCTTACCTACCTATATGTGCTTACTCGAATATATTTAAATACAACTACATGTTTTGCTGGTGCATAAACCGTAAGAATACCCCTTTGGTATACAATGAGCTTGGCAGATTGGGTCTTCTGTGGGTTCCTCGAAGTCACAAGGAACTCGCCCAGGGACAGTCACTTCTGAAATATAATAAAATTGTTCTAGTTAACACGTTAGCACTAAGGAGGTAGATATGTTTTTAAATAGTAGGCACCAACTATAAGTGACCAGTGGCGCAGTGGCTCCCCGCGAGATCAAAAGATGCCTCTAGGTAGGTATATCTTAATTCAGCTATCTGTGTTCCAAATTTCATCCAAATCCATACGGTAGTTTTTGCGTGAAAGAGTAACAAACACAGTAGGTACCTGAGTTTGTTACTCATACAAACTCAATCTTTCGAGTTTATAATATTAGTTGAAATTGAAGGCTAACAAAAATAAACGTCACTTATTAGTTTTCTTAGTAAACTGTAATAAATATAGGTAAATTCCTACTTACCCCGATTTAGATGATTATCTGCTGCAACAGTAGTAGGTTCTGCAATGGATTTTACTTCCTCGATGTTTATTTCCTTAACATCTTCAGTTTTAACTACACTACTATCCCGAGGTAATCCAAACGAATTTTGAATGAAGCAAATGGAGAACACAATAAATATAAATACGTGCGTTCTATTAATATCCATTTTAATAGCTCCTTTGTTCTCCGCAATGATTACAAAATAGGAAATAGATGTAATTGTAATGCAGCTACAGCGTAGATACGTCGTTGAACATAAAGCAACGAATGTAAAATGATGAAATGAAAGGTCAACCGAAGTCACCTAGTATACATACTTATATATAAAACCTGCATACAAGCAAGTTCTGTCATTGGCTCTCTCTCACGCGAATGTCTCGTAATTACCTACAATGAGTAATGATTTATTCATAACTATTTTAAGGACTAACTCGTTTATATGGAAAATGATTCATTATAATTGACTAAGCAGACACACTGTCCTCTGATTAAAAGTTGCGTAAATTAACAATACCTAGATGTCATTAACTAAAACAAAGCATAGGTACGTAGGTATATTATAGTTGTTATTGTATGCAGTATCATGAAACAGAACATATTATGCAATCATAAATACATATTATAAGTAGAATTTAATTTAAGTAAGTATACTTAAAGTAAATTCTAGCTTTTGCATTTAATACTTGAAACAGGGTGAACGAACAGCGAATACTACCAAGTACCAACTACCGATTACTATGTGCCTGGTCTGATACTAATTGATATGTCATAAGATTATAGGTCTTTTACATAAACTGTAAATTTAGTATATTGTATGTTAATGTAATACCTTCTTTAATCTATGTATAATAAATACGTATTACACAGTAGGTGTAGGTATGCATAGTCACAGGTTCACAATAACACTTTTGTAGTAGGTACCTATGTATTACTTGACTGTGTTGAAAATACGTAAGTTAAGGAACAAAATGAAGGAAACATGTTGCAAAAATACTCAAAAATACCTTTTATTACCTACCTATTTGGATTAGGTGCATGTTCCGCGTATAGCTCAGAACTCACCTAACTAGGTTTATCTTTTTAATTTTTACAGTTATAGTTCTTTACCTAGAACAGAAATTGTACTAACTGTAGAATTGTATTGACAGGCCGGTTGGCTTTGTGATCAGTGACCCTAATTTTCAAGTCACCGGTCGTGGATTCCAATGGGTGGGCCCAGGACAGACATGAAAATGTCTGTTCTGAATTGAGGTAAATATCTAGCTATATACCTACGTAAGTAAGTACGTATTTAAAAAGTAGTGAATGTTTGTAGTTCATATATGTATTAGCTATCTGGCTACCATAGCCCAAGATCTGCTTTGTTTGGAATCAGATTGGACGAGTTGACGTGTGTGAAAAATATCCCAGGGTATTTATTTACTATTATAATTGTAAGTGTTACTGAGATGTTGAAATAAGCATTATTTAAACCTTACTGCTCGTTTGCTATTACCTACTTCAAATAAGAGTTCTGTTCTGTCGTTTCTTATTCATAAAAATACCTTTTATTTATCTTTTTTTTTTTTTTTTTTATACCACAAGGGTGGTACAAAAACAGGCATACGGTCCCACCTGATGGGAAGCGGTTACCGTAGCCTATGGACGCTTGCAACACCAGAGGCGTCACTCACGCGTTGCCGACCCTATAAAAAAGGGAGCAACTGTATAGGCAGTGAAAGGGACAAAGCGCAATGCACTTCTCGTCGAAGGGCCAAACAGGCATCACTCCTGCACACCCCTACGACGCTACTCCATCCCTGGTCCCCTCACTGCCGCTACAGGGTCTCCTCATGGAGCTCTGGCTACCTTACTCACCGCAGGAACACAACACTACATGTAGTGTTATTGGGCTGCGGTCTTCTGTAAGGTGGAGGTACTACCCCAGTCGGGCTGCTCCAATTTCGAACGGACGAATCCGTTGCGCCCTACCTCCTTAATTATTATCCTCCTTATCTATCTTCTTTATACATAACCACCTTGATTAACATGGTAGAGCATAGCGTGGCTATGAAATTACGAAATATGGTATGAGGTAGGTCATTACTGGAGTAGGTAAAACAATCGTCTGTCGTATTGTTGAAAACTCTAAAATACAGATTGTCGAACAATCTAAAGGAAAATGCTGTTATTTTATGAGTCTAGTTAATGGATAATAAAAAAATCGATCAAACCATATTTGTGCCATGAAGCTAAGGCGAACTATCAAAACTTTGTCAATTCTTTAATCAAAAATATCATCATATGTCAACAAAGTACGTTTAAGGTCCTTTGGAGGTGGGTTTCGAGGAGATGCAGCAGGAGTCCAGCTCCCGGCCGGTGGCGGTGGCTTCTTGGCTGTAATGACCCGCCAACCTTCTTCAGTGCCATCTAAAGCTGTTTGCGCAAGAGCTGTTTGTTCATGAGTTTCAAAGGTCAAGAATACCCTGTGAAATAAATTGGATATTTTAATGATATTGATAATTTCTTATACATTAATTGAATGTACAAGACACTACATACTTATCCTCATCCTGTTCTTGCATGTATGTGAATGGTTCATATGAAGCCAGACGACGTCTGATGACTTCCTCAGTAATGCGGACACCACTAACTTGAAGAGTAGTGCTTTTCACTACTGCTGGTGGTGCTGCGGGAACTTCCCCAGTAGCGGGAGGATTGCGAGGACTCTCTTTATCCCTTAAAATGCAATTAAATAATTTAATGCAGTGAACACAAATAGATCAAGTAGAATTGGCTTCACTCTGTGACTTAGTGTATTATCTATTATTATAGTTTTAAGGAAAGACTATATTATATTAACATTTAAAGCTGTTTCTTAGATTAATATTTTTTTTACCATCTGTTGAAATCAATTCAAGTAATGAATTCAAAATTAAGTAATAATGATATGTAATAATGCAGAATAAGTAAACAAAACGCTAACAACAACTTTTGATACTTGAATCCTACGGAACCTACAGAACTGTGGATAAAACTTAGGTCCCAACCACTAACCAGTATGTTTCATACAAACATCATCATTTGACCGTTTTGCTTAATCTTCGATAATTTTTAATACATTTTGAATGAAAAAATACAAACCTATATTTGGAATTAATATATAAGTTATGACTAAGACTAAGACAAAAGCTACAAGAAATTATACTCACTTATTTTCTCTGGCAGTGACAAATGAGTCATAGAGATATTTAACACGAGGAGCTGGCTTCTCTTCAGGTGGGGGCGGTTCCTGAGATGCACTGAATGGTTGGTAAGATGCTACACCTCCTGCTGTACCTGCAGACCCACTGAGTTTTCTCTCCCTGCCTGAATAATGTTATTAAAATTATATAACTACTATTTTATTATTTTAAAACCTATGACATTTAAAAAATATTCATTTTGTATGATTATGAACATAGTAAAATCCAAATTATATATGTCTTTTAAAAGAAACCTTTTTGTCTCTTTTAACTGTGATCTTGTGATCAATGTGACTATAGTCATACTCCCCTAATGTTAACTTCCTCAGAATACAAAAAAAATTTTAAGATTAACTTGAATACAAGCCTTAGTCAATAAATCTATAATATAATATTTGTTCGGTTGAAATCATTGAGCTTACTAGTCAAGGTATTTACAAAAATAAGGATTAGTTAAACACCTGCTCTTGGTCGTTTGAATGTAGCATTCTGTGGTTGAGGTGGAGGACTCTTTATCGCCTGAATTGCACCACTTTTAATCAACTTTCTTGCAATTTCACGTGCATCCCGTGCCTCAGTTGGCCGTTTAGGTAGTATTGGCTTCTCCGGCTCTTGTTTAGGCGCTTTTAGAGCTTGTAAAGCTTTTTTTTTCTTCTTTAATTTTTGATACTTTGCTTGAAGCATTAACTCTTCTTCTGTTAAGTTTGAGGGAAAGTGTAAGTACACCATTTTTGTTGTCTATATCAAAATAAATAAAGATTTAAGTAATTATTCTAACAAGAACAGTTTATTTTTGTTTGTTATGACATTTCGTTACGCGACCTCATGCAGTCAGTCAGTCAGTCACTCACTCACTCTTACGAAGTTAAGCCTCTAAGCTCGAGAGTTTTTTTAACGGACGTTAAACAAGCGTTCATACACAACAAATGCATTCCTAAGTACCAAAATATTGTGCTCTATTTCCAACGCCCAAAGTTGAAAATGCAATACCGCTCGATAAAAAAGCGTCGCGTTTTAAAAACGCTGTCGTGTGAACATATACTTGGGAATGCATTTGTTGTATTTGAACGCTTTTTTATCGTTCGTCAAAAAAGCTCGTGCGAATGAAGCCCTATGGAAGTACATGGATGGAATGGAAATGGACCGGTATAACTACATATGCTGTGTCCAATGTCCATTCGTTTATTTTCTTTTTGACAGCTCACGCCTATGAATTACAGTTTTTAGTTTCATAAAAATAAAAAATGTTCTACAGTTCATAACGTAGACAGAGAAACTAATAGACTAAGGTACCCTGTAACCACGACTGAAACAGAGATAGTGTAAGCGTGTGTTGCCACAGTGCCCGACTTTCCCATTTTGGAAGGGAGTTCCTTATCCCGCGTTGCGAAAGGGAAACATTAAATTAAAATTTAATCTCAAACATGTGTCCTACTTCAGTTACCACAAGCTAATTATTACTAAAATTAAGCCTACTGATTAAGTTAATAGTACATTATATTTGTTAATAATAAAAAAATATTTTAAATTTAAATTTAAAATATAAATTTAAAATTTAAATTACAATTCTTGCTAATTATCTTCAGTTGTAACTATCACTTTATTAAATACGATTTATTTAATGTTACATCAACTATTAATAAATGTACTTCATTCCAAAATAAATATAAATTGAATGTAAAAAAAATAATATTTATAATACCTAGTTGTCTTCAAAGAAATTAAAATATCCATCAGTGTATTGGTAAAAAACAGTGATTTAATATATGTATGATAAAATATGTATCTATTTTCAAAATATCTGTATTTTTTTATTTTTATTGAACTAAATAATATTTAATTATTTTTATTATAACTGATCGGTTGATCGTTGATCGGTTATCGACCGGTGAAGGCGGAAGATAAAATAAAAATCGCGATGGTAAAATAGGGGTTGATTGTAAAGGGTTGAAAATTCAGGGTTATATGTATTTACTGTTGCTGTATCATAAAAAAATTAAAACATTTTTTTTTTCTAAAATTGAAAAAAAAAATTGGGGTGGATTACCCTTAACATTTAAGGGGATGAAAAATAGATGTTGTCCGATTCTCAGACCTACCCAATATGCACACAAAATTTCATGAGAATCGGTCAAGCCGTTTCGGAGGAGTTTAACCACAAACACCGCGACGCAAGAATTTTATATATTAGATAAAAATATCGGGGCTATTGCTAGAAAACACTGTGATAATTGGATTCCATGTTAATTTGCTTTCTTTTAATACACATTCTCAAGAGAATATTTTACAATAAAAATGGGAGATTTTTTACCGGACGCTGGCAACACTTCCACAATAATGTTTATAGGTTATTTTGATTGAAACTCGATATTACGCTTTAATTTTCATAATTTAACGCAATATTTAGCTAATTAATACTATCAAATAAGTTATCAACCCTAAAAACACATATTTGTGGTCAATAAACCACAAAAACTGTCGTACTTACGCGTGAAAAGAGACACCGGCAATTTCCTGCTCACTATCGCTTCCACATGAAATTACACGACAACGCACCATTGTATAACCTTTGGCGTTATAATAGTATAAATTTCTCAGTCTTTTCACTATATTAGAATCGTTTTAACACACTAAAACATAAAAAATTCGCAGATCCAACACAATGTAAACACGAACTGTCAGGTTTGTTTCGCAATTAAAGTTGCGAAACACTTGAAAAAACTGGTTTCACACGATGAGACAGAAAATGTACTAGTTGCATCTTTGTCTTACGCATTCGTATTAAAATGTTCGCTCCCTTTCTTGTGTGAGTGAGAAAGAATCGTCACTTAGTCTATTAGTTTCTCTGTCTACGGTTCATAATGTCGTACTTTATTGACGGGTAACACCCACATAGTGAAGTGCCCTGCCCTGTGCATAACAAATAACCACAGACTATAAAACAGATGTTGGAATAAGATATATCATAATATACAAAAATAAATTTACTTTAAGTTTTGTTACTGTAAATTTAGTAGTTAAAAGTACTACATTACATCTATGACTTTATGGTTAATTATTTGCAAGGAATTAAGTTGAAATCTTGAAAACAAACTAGCTAGGTAATTGAGTATACAAATTAAACCAGTAAAATATCACTCTCTGTGTGAAAGGTTCTTCTTCATAATATACACTAGACTCGTCAGTTGAGTCCTCTATTGCATGAATAATCAATTCTTCTTCAATTATGCTGTCAATTGCAACATCTCGATCCCAATCAGAGAATATTATATACCCTCTCCATGACACTTGCCCAGTTTTCAGGTGTCACATTATCACACGCATTATTTAAGAACTTCATCATTTTTTTAGCTGTAAACGGCGGCGTTGTGTTGTTTCTTGCTGCCTTTGTACTAAAAATATGTATGTGTAAATTGAATAAAAGTTGATATTAAATAAAATTGATAAATCAACTCTTATCGAATCGGTAGCGTGTGAGGACGACACTATAATCCAAACTTTATGTGTCAAAAAGAAATAAACGAATGGACAGAGTATGAATAACATCGATACCTATTTTTGATTGAACTCTAAAGTGGCGGGTTTATAGTTATATCATCTTTGTCTGCCGATATCAGTAAACAACCAAATACGAATAATCTAAGTACTTGAGCAGGATTTTTTTTTTGGTTGGCGACACTGGTCTGGCTAACTGTCAAAAAACGTGTTTAGCTACTTAACTATAGTCGGATTAATAATTCGAGTCACAAAAATGCATGGACGTAATATAATAACAGGACCGAGCACTCTGATCTGAAAAACGAGCCGAGCGAGATAGTTAGTACAGAGGCCGTGTGTCCCTTTCTAACAGGGTGACAATAAATTGTTTGCTATGTGAGACAAATTAAATCTTGACATCTTTTTAACTACAAATAGTTTATTAAAACTAGTGTTAGAGATCAACGGAATAAAAACGACCAAGCTGTTCACAATCTTTTATTTTCACTTTACAACTTCACTCTTCAATTCTCAAACTCAAACTGTCACAATCACAAGCCCTCGTGCCGCGTCCCGCCAAACAACTTCTACCGGATGTTAGCCATCGGTAATAATGGAATGGAAGTGGCACGTGCGCTTTTTAATTAAAAGTATTCCTTACTAATTATAATTATAAATCTTAATAATAGTCATTTATTTTATAGGTGATTTTAACTATAAAATAAATGTCAAAATAAAATTAAACACACGAAAGTTAAAGTCGGAATTCCGGAAATAGATTACATGTTTACAATTTAATCATAATAAAAACTGTTAATACAATACATATTTAAGTACGTTTCTTACAGTCGGCCTTTCCTGATACATTTCACGACCCGGGAAATACAAAAGAGAAAGAAGATAATATACAATCCTAACATAATAAATAAATAAATAAAACCAAGAAAACAAATACATTTACCAACGATCAGGTTCCTGTAATAAATAATTGGATTAGTACATGATTTGACTAGTGCGAAAACAATAAATTTAACGTCGAATTCTATTGAAATTAGATAACATATATTTCAAAAAATAATCAATGTGCTTTTGCACCCAAATATTGGAGCCTCAGACATATCTCCAATATCTGCTCATACTACTGACCAAAACATACGTATTCTTAAATTTTGTCTTGATTGAGACCTCAGACATATTCTCAGTCAAGTTCCTCAAGAATATTATAATTTAAAATATTAAGGCCTCCAACACATCCTTAATATTTGTCTCAACTAAGACCTCATACATATTCTTAGTTATTACTTTTACTAAAATTTTAAGACCTCATACATATTCTTAAAATTTGTCTTGATTGAGACCTCAGACATATTCTCAACCAAGCCACTCAATGAACATTATAAATTAAAATATTAAGGCCTCAAACATATCCTTAATATTTGTCTCAACTAAGATCTTAAACATATTCTTAGTTAAGCCACTTTATTTAATTATCATTAATTATTTAATCATTCTATCAGATATTTATCATTAAAATAATAATTCATTTAATCAATAATATAATTTATGATGATTATATAATAATTTAATCGATCATGTTTATTCTAAGTCATCATCATTTGATGTTTCAGACTCTGAGCACACTCTATTAAACACTACCCACGGATGGATTTTGTCTACCGAAAAGGTACCACAAAATTTTCTATTGCCTTTCCGGGACAGAGGCGTGTCTTCAACAACATATCGATCGTTACCTAAAACTTCAGTAATGCGATATGGACCTCTAAGTTTTGGAACTAATTTTCGACTTTTACCTATCGATGGAATTTCCCTCTCTACTCGTACTAACTCCCCTTTCTTGTATGTAACTTCCTTCCTCAGCCTATCAAAACGATCCTTTTGTCTTGCCTGATTTTCTTTTATATAATCCGTAACCTCTTGTCTAGTAACCTCTAAAGTAGGGACAATATTTTCATTTTCATTTGTAACACTAAGTTGTAATAAGGAGTTAGATGTGCTTACTAAATTAAGTCCGAATAATGTTTGAGCTGGACTTTTCCCCGTTGATTTATTTTGAGTATTATTTAGCCCCCATTGTATTTCAGATACGCACTCATCCCATGTATTCTCAGGTTTATCATGAGTAGAAGCTGTCAACGCCGCCAGAACAGTTCGGTTGTATCTTTCAACCTGGCCATTGGCCCGAGGCGTTGCTACAGCGTTCATGATATGCTTTATACCTAACGATGATAAATAATTCCTGAAGCTCATAGACGTAAATGAAGTGCCTCTGTCAGATATAACGCGTACAGGTACACTAAATATATGAAAATAGTTTTTTAACGCTCTGATGGAATGAATAGATTTAGTGCTTTTAACAGGAATAAGCATAATGAATTTAGTGAATGCGTCAATAATTAATAAAATATAAGCATTACTTCGCTTACTGCGAACAAAAGGGCCAAGGTGGTCTATATGTAGGGTGTGGAATGGTTTTTCAATCTTTTCTATTGAATGTAATTTACCTGCTTTCTTTCCAGCTGGGACTTTAGCGTAAGCACACTTCAGACAAGATTGGACATACTTTTTGGTAAACCGCCTCATCTTAGCAAACCAGTAATTACTTTGAAGCAGTTGCAAAGTTTTCTCTAAACCGAAATGTCCAATCTCGTCATGGTTTGACCTCAAAACTTGCCATCGCACACCTTTAGGAACGACCCAACGATCACCATGTTCAGTCTTGCGATATAACAGTCCCTTTTTAACTATGAAATTATTTTTGATTTCAATAACATTATCATTTTCTTTATCATTTAATATAGTAATTATTCTTTGTAGTTCGGGATCGTTCTGTTGTACCGTGGCTACCCAATCTGTATCTATACGTCTAACTTTAAATTCTACTTTGTCTATCGGAATGGGATTTCGGCTGAGGGCATCTACATGCGTCATAGCTGTACCTGGTTTATAAATAATATTAAAATCGAATTCTTGCATAATATTCCACCATCTAGCGACCCTAGTTAGTGTGTCCCTTTTTTCAAAAGTAGCTCGAAGGGAATTGCAATCAGTTACTATTGTAAAAGGAATTCCTAATAAATATACTCTAAATCGCTGTATGGATGTCACAACAGCCAATGTCTCTAAATCGTAAGATGTAAATTTAGATTCTTCAGGGGAAGTTTGTCTACTGTAAAATGCTACTGCACTAAAAGGGATCTCTTTATTGAGCCTTTGCATCAGTATTCCGGCAATACCGATTTTTGACGCGTCAGTATGCAATTGTGTTTCATAATCGGGATTATAAAATGCTAATATGGGACGTTTAACTAACTCCCTTTTTAAGGTCAGGAATGCCGATTCTTCATCGTCACTCCATTGCCATTTTACGTTCTTTTTTAAAAGTTGTGTCAATGGTTTGGCGATAATAGAAAACCCTTTTATGAATCTACGGAAGAAACTAGCTAAACCCAGGAACTGTCTTACTTTGTGTTGATCTGTTGGTCTGGGAAATTCATCTACGGCTTTAATTTTCTTCTGTCCCGGTTTCACTCCGGATTCGTTTACTTCAAAACCTAAATAATCTATAGATTGTTTTAGAAAATTACACTTCGACAAATTTAGTGTTATACCGGAAGAACGGAAAAGAGCTAATGTATCACGAAGAATTCGTAATCCTTCTTCAATCGTTTTGGATGGTATTATCACATCATCCATATATGCAAAAGCTTCCTTGAATCTCGCATTACCTAGAATGTTATTAACGGCTCTTTGAAACGTCGACGGAGCATTAACAAGGCCAAAAGGCATACGATTAAATTCAAAATGTCCGTCTGGCGTAACAAAGGCCGTCAAGTGTTTTGATGATTCAGCCATTGGAATCTGGTAATAACCAGAAGCGAGATCTAACGAGGTGTAATACTTATGACCAGACAAATTATCTAACTGATCGTCTATACGGGGCAAAGGGTAATGTTCCTTAACCGTTTTCTTGTTAAGAGCCCTAAAATCAATGCAGAGACGATAGTCACCGGTTTTCTTTTTAACTAGAACGATAGGAGAAGCGTAATCTGAAGATGACTGCCTAATTATCCCAGAATCTTCAAGATCCTGTAACATGTCCCTAACTACCTGTCGTTCTGAATGAGACAATCGATAGGGCCTATATACAACAGGCGTTGTGTCATTGAGGTTTATATTCATTTCTATATTAGACATACATCCTAGCTCTCTAGACGTAAAGGCAAAACAATCCCTAAAATTATTTAATAAGTTACCTAAATCATTAATATAATCGCATCCAATGTCTTCATCTACTCGTATCATGTGAGTTTCAATTTTAGTGATAAAAGTACCATTAGGACATTGTTCTACCCTGCTAACATTAATCGATGGAGAAGTTATATTCAATGGCCAAGCGCGAAGAAGCAACGTGTTTTTAATAATTTCAAATTGAAAGCCAAGACCCTTGATAACCACCTTGCCTTGACCATCTGTTACTTGTATTATGCTTTGAAGAATCTCATATTGTTTCTGGGGCTTCTGACATAAACTCGGTTCGATAAATAGATCTCCTGAATACTTTGGTTTGGAGTAAACATCCACAACTAGATATCCATTTATGATTACCGAATCACTAACATACAGATCTATTTTATCCCTAGGATTCATAGTAATTTTTAATTGATCTTTCGTTTTATAGACTATCACATGATCTTGTTCCGTAAACGTTTGACCGAGTAATAAAGGAACTTGTAACAGATGATCAGGGATGACAAGAGCTTCGACCTTAGCTTTGGCTGTATCTACTTCTATATCAATGTCACATTTACCTAAACAATTGACAACACTATCACCAAAACCTCTTAGTACAGGTAAATCCGATACCGACCAGGAATTTATCAATTGTTTGGCTACAGACTCCTGTAACATGGTACACTGACTACCAAAATCAATAAAACAATTGAGACCCTGGCCATTGACAGTGGCAATCTTAAAATATTTTGAATCATTATCCTGTTCTCTTGAGATTCTTAAAACGGTCCTATCACTCTTAGTTTCGATCTTACCAGTACAATTGCTAGCCAAATGTCCTATTCTATGACAATTATCACAGCGCTTAATTGGTTGTTTACATTTAAAGTAGGGATGACCGTCCTCTCCGCAATTATAGCATTTGGGTAACCTATAGGTTTTGTTAGTCCTATTTTCAGAATCATTACCAAATATCTTGGATGATCTAGATTGTCTATTTTCGGTATTGCCTGGTTGTAAAGACAAATTTGGTTTATCAATTCTCTTAACTATCTTTACATTGCGGAGATAAACTAATAATTTGTCCGGTTCTGTAAATTGTGCTGCCTCCGCACTAGTCCTCACAGATCTATCTTCTATCCCAAATAAAATACATCCTATTGCATTTTGGCCCTGTATATTGCAACGATTTAATAAAACAATCTTTTGATAAAAGTACTCTTCTAGAGATTCCCCAAATCTGGCTTTACAAGCAAGCATATCAGTCAGTAGCTGACCATAGTTTTCATCGCTCGGAAATGCTAATTTTAATTTATTTTGCCATTCAGTCCACGAAAACAGCAAGCTGGGTAGGCCCTGATACCATTTTTGGGCTAATCCTACCAATTTTGGAAGAGCGTAATGAACTATTTGTCTCTCTGACCAGTTATAAATTTTTGCGCACTCGTTAACTTTGCTAATCCATATATCTATAGTTTGATTTCGCTTAACTGGATCAAACTCCGGAATGACATTCAAAACCGGATAACGTTCACCACTCCCATCCGTTTTCATAGTCTGAATAAGTTCTTTGAAAGCCGAAACTAGACAGTTATTACTAGAGTTAACATTATTGTGAGCACTTACCACTGACTCAGCTATCGGTGAGTTATGTAATGTCGCGTCAAGGTCGCGTACTGCATCGTGGCTGTACGACGGAGCACGGTTACCATTCACGTCATGGTCACGCGCCACATCCCGGCTGCGTGACGGTCCGCTGCTACCAGCCACGTCGCGATCACGCGCCACATCACGGCTGCGTGACGGCTCGCGGCTATCAGCCACGTCGCGACCACGCGCCACATCACGGCTGCGTGACGGCTCGCGGCTACCAGCCACGTCACGGCCACGCGCCACATCACGGCTGCGTGACGGCTCGCGGCTACCAGCCACGTCACGGCCACGCGCCACATCACGGCTGCGTGACGGCTCGCGGCTACCAGCCACGTCACGGCCACGCGCCACGTTGCGGCTGCGCGACGGCTCGCGGCTACCAGCCACGTCACGGCCACGCGCCACGTTGCGGCTGCGCGACGGCTCGCGGCTACCAGCCACGTCACGGCCACGCGCCACGTTGCGGCTGCGCGACGGCTCGCGGCTACCAGCCACGTCACGGCCACGCGCCACGTTGCGGCTGCGCGACGGCTCGCGGCTACCGCGAGACTTTCGGCGTCGACGCTCCGGAGACTCTGTTTCACTCTGTGCTGGATCATCAGACACTCTCGTGTACTGTGGGGTTTTTCTTTTACGACCCATAGTGTCTGGAATAGTAAGAGAAAAAAAACTACGAAAAGACGGTGATCTAAAAAAAATCGTTACAACTACGGTATAGGTATTTATTTATATATCTAGCAATACCACATTAACTTTTTATAAATATAGTATTTGAGGGTAGTCCGAATTATTTTAATCAGAATTATAAAATAAAAGCATCCATATAAATTCCAACATAACGTAAAGCGTTACGAGGGTACTTAATAATAAAAATGTTAAAGGTAGGTGTATGATTTTACTGGTAAAAATGAATCTTTGAAATGATTCGACATCTTAATAAAAGTTATTTAATGACAACAAAACGAATAATAGAAAAAAAAATAATACAACTACTACATGCACGTTTCACATATTAGTTCAAAAGTTACAATAAGTACCTATTTGGTAAAAATCTATAGTAATATTAAATTAATAGTTTCATACCTAAATTATACGAAATTTTTACGTACATACCTTTTATGGGCGTTAAGTCCTTTCACCGAGAGCGATCTTATCGCGATCACGATTATATCCCACGCACTGATCTGTTAGAGATCAACGGAATAAAAACGACCAAGCTGTTCACAATCTTTTATTTTCACTTTACAACTTCACTCTTCAATTCTCAAACTCAAACTGTCACAATCACAAGCCCTCGTGCCGCGTCCCGCCAAACAACTTCTACCGGATGTTAGCCATCGGTAATAATGGAATGGAAGTGGCACGTGCGCTTTTTAATTAAAAGTATTCCTTACTAATTATAATTATAAATCTTAATAATAGTCATTTATTTTATAGGTGATTTTAACTATAAAATAAATGTCAAAATAAAATTAAACACACGAAAGTTAAAGTCGGAATTCCGGAAATAGATTACATGTTTACAATTTAATCATAATAAAAACTGTTAATACAATACATATTTAAGTACGTTTCTTACACTAGTAAGTAACTCCTCCGCCTTTGTACGGGTGCAATGTAGAGTCTAATGTGGTCTCAGAGTGGAGTGATTATTATTAGAATTTGTCTATACCTAGGTCGTACCTATACATAGATAAATTCACCTTCGTATTAAAATACTAACATTAAATTGAAAAGCGATTTTGGTCTTATTTAAATAATGTACTAACTCACACCAGGGAAACAAGTTACTGTAGGTACTTATAACAGCGGGGGCAGCATAGGTATTGAATTTTTTAATTTGCAATGGAAAATAATTTTTTATATTTTGTTCCACCTCGTCAAAATATAAACACTTTTTTTTTAATTGCAGTAAAAGCGAATTTACGTTTTTTAATCTTTCCTCGCGTCTTTGTGATAATACTTTTATCTTTCTCCTTAAAACATCTTCTAAAAGGCTCATACATTTGATACTGTTATCTGTTTGAACACCGATTTCCTGTATATTTGGTACGTTCCACACATTTCGAACGGGAAAAGTATATTTTAAATTATCGTTTGGTCTGTTTCCCAACGTTGGCCTTGCTGGGGACACCGGGGACAGTCTGAAAGCGGAACTGTCCCGCCCAAAGCGGGACGTATGGTCACGTTAATAATACCCCTTGTTTCCATTGATAATATTTAGTTAGACTGACGTCATCCCATGAGTTGACATGACGCTTTAAAGGGTTACCACTAGAAACAAAAAATAGGCTAAATAAAAATGTTATTATATATTTTTTTATAAGAATACTTCTAGCGAAATACATGCAATTACAATTCTTGACTTTGTGTCTTCAAATTGTTTAAAAATACATTAAAATACAAATGTTTCAACGTAGTTTTGTTTAGCCAAACTTTTTGATCAACTTAATTTTTTTAGAGTGGCAAGATGGAAGAACGAGACACACGGCCTCCGTTGTGACTATCTCTCTCGGCTCGGATTTGCCTTTGTGTAAAGCACCATCGAAAATATACTTTATCGATTTGACATATGGTTCATTTTCGAAAAATACAAATTTCAGAGTGATCAGTCCTGTTAGTATATTAGGTCCATGCAAAAATGACAAGTACAACTGTCACTGATACAAAAAAGGGTGACCCGCTACAATAGTGATGTTCGGCAGTTTTGTTCTTTCAGTATCCGATACATAAATCTAGTCGAAAATCCCAAAATTTCATTTTTTTTAAACTAAATTTGAATTTAATTGAAACCAAAATTAAATAAATAAAATCGAATAAATGTTATTAATTTAATTAACCTAACATAGGCTAATCATCCAATCCATGTTTAATTAATAAATGTACTAATAAATATAATTTATTTGTCCAGTACCCGTACAAATAGTCACTTCCAAAACAAAATGGGGTCCATAGCGTGAAAAGTGATGACTATAGTTCTTCCAATAGCCAAAATCAAATAATATACATAAGAGTATTTTAGGTAATATTTAATTACCTATCGTGTATGTCTTCTGTTTTATTACCATAAATTACATTGTTTTTATTTATATAAAGGCATTCTGACATTGAATAAAAAAAAGGAAACTCTAGTCAAATTTCCTTTGTCCTTTGCCGACTTTTAGTTGTAAAAATTCGAATCTACCACAACACTATTTATTTGGGACTAAAAACCTGCAACACTGGAAATGTCATTTCTCTGCCTACAATGAATAATCCGACTATAGCTTAGCAGTTAGTTTAACTTAGCTGGCTGTCAATAAATAAAAAAAAAAAGGAAATCAATTTGTAATTTTGTCAAAAATTGTAATTGTAAATTTATGAACAACAGCCTTAAACAATTGTTTTAACAAAAGATAGATAAATAATGGCTGTAGTGAAAACCCCAGTTCTAAAAGTAATATTATGTGGTGAATATGGAGTTGGTAAAAGCTCTTTATTTCGTCGATTCATAAATAATACTTTTGTTGCAAATTCGGATAGAAGGTCGACATTGGGTCTAGATCACTTTGAAAAAGTGTATCAAGTCGCTGACAAAGACGTCAAGGTAAATAACTTCTAACTCCCACGACTTATTAGCAGATAGAAGTCCGGCCGTCTGTTTCTAGGGAACCACCGTAACTTAAGTCTCGAGGACGTATTATGCAGTAGCTATTTAAAGTGATATAATCCTTCATTGATAATAATCTATTTATTTTAAAACTAGCTTTTGCCCGCGACTTCGTCCGCGTGGAATAGTTACTTTAGGCAAACGCTAACTTTCAACCCGCGACTTCGTTTACGTAGAAAGAGGGTTTCGTAGAGCTAACTGATGACTGCACGCCGGCCCGGCACGTAAGGTGCGCGTAGTACTTGATAATTATTTTGCTGCGATGTTATTTTAAATTTGCGATATCTCCTAAGATATTCATTGAAATCGAATGCTGTAAATGGCAATTTTGTTTTAAATTAAATACTTGTGATGAATAACGTATTTATTTGGATAAGGATTAATATCATCTTTATAAAAACACCTTCACAAATAATCCTTCATTTTCGAACAAATTTGAATAGTATAAAAATGGTTATAGTGAGCCAACCTTAACAGATAGATATATGCTATCGCGGACTTTTTTTTAGAACTTTTAAAGGGAAACAATTCTGTCATACATCATTTTAGCGTAACTTTAACCGTTTACGCAGCGTACGCAGCGGAAGCTCTCAACAGGAAAATAAATCTCCCGATTTTGAAATATTCTTCATTGGTGCTCCGCTCCTATTGGTCTTAGCGTAATGATGTATAGCCTATAGCCTTCCTCGATAAATGGACTATCTAATGGCGAAAGAATTTTTCAAATCGGACCAGTACTTTCTGAGATTAGCGCGTTCAAGCAAACAAACAAACAAACAAACTCTACTCCTTTATAATATTAGTATAGATATAAACTTATTCCATTAGGTATCCAAAAGATAGAATTTCCTACTGTTAAAATATTTTTTTATATGTGTGCCCGACTTTCGCTTCATGGAGAATCTATAACTTTCGTTTCATTGTTGAAGTGCTTTATCACATGATAAATTATTTTTTTATAATGAATGCTCTTTCCACACTATGCTGCAAGACAAGTTAATATGCTTATTAAATTATTTGATGCCTATATGTTTTTGTATCTTCTTTCCAGTTGCAGCTATGGGATACCGGTGGCATGGAAAGAATAGCCTCAGTTACATCAAGCTATTACAAATTTGCTGAAGCTGCAATCTTAGTATTCTCTTTAGATAATGCATCTTCATTCCACATATTAAGTCAACATTTATTGGATATTGTGACCTATGCTGAAAATGCCAAAATATTTTTATGTGGAAATAAATCTGACTTGGAAGGATCATCTCCACAAGTTACAGATGCTGACATAGAAACCTTCTGGTAAATCAAGTACCTATATGTTACTAAGTAACACAAAATAATTTGTAGTATTTCATGGGGAAGATTATTATGTATAATACATCAATTTGGACCTGGTAGGTGGCACTGGTGGGCAGAACAAGGTCAGCCGGGTCCGCTAGTATTGTACAAGTTTAGTAGTATTGATATTTCTGTAGCATAAGCTCTTCCCGGTTGAAAGATTTGTGTATGTTCTTTAATAATAATAATTGTTGTTCTGCTTTCAGTGAGCAGTGCCACAATCTTATCAGCACAACATATAAAACATCTTGCAAGTCTGGGAAAGGTGTTGAAGATATGTTTTCAGATATAGCTCTGCAATTGGTAGAATCTAACCGATCAAGGATTGAGTTGCAGACACTAGATCACAATAGTTTCAAAATATCAAACCCAGAACCACCAGAGGAGTCGCCATGCAGTTGTTGATGCTTTTATAATGCTTTAATATTGGCTTTATTGATTTGTGGTATCCATTAGGTATGTGTAGTCCAATATGAAAAAAGAAATTTATTAGTTTTAATTAACATGTATGTTTATTCATTAAACCACCTGTATTTTAATTTTTGTGTGGTGTGCTAAGTATTTAATTTTTGACATGCTCATATTGATTGTATTATTATTAATAAAAAAGTTGACTAAAAAAATTAATAATAGTTCTGGCCTAAACTCTAATATAAAAAGAATAAGTTATGTTATTGTGGTGTATTGTTATGAAATATATTAGTTATATCAATACATTTTAGATTTAAGGTTGTTTTAGTATAGGTATGATGTTTTCTGTTGTGCATTCATGTTTTAATTTACAAACCTCAGCTCTTTCTTTTCTGGAGTTGAATAGTTTGAGAAAAGCTTTAATTCTAATGATAGACAACATCCCAGGAAATGCTACGGCAAAATCAAGTTCAAGGACTAGATTCTGCTTACATGTAAAATAATGTTTTACTTAATGGAATCTGCAGCATTACAATAATTTTGGAATTTATATGTTATCATTGATAATATAAGTTGGTGGCTAGAAATATCTCAGTGCATACTTTCCCAAGAAAGTACCACTTTTCTATAGAAAAGCTGTATATTTTAGTTATATGTACATCACTAATTCGGCCATTAAAAGCCGTGAAATTAACTCAAGATCGCCAATAGAATGATATGCAGTCCATAGTAAGGGTAGGCAGCTACCATGCCTACATATTTACCTTAAATGTATGTATATGTTTACATATCTCTAATGTTTTCTCCGTTTGATACTATTTCTACTAATTATGTAAATAATACCTATATATTAAACTGTAGTAATTTTGAAATTAAAGAGGAAATTTTAATTAAACACAATAAAATGCTGCTAATAGACTTTTATTTATTATGCTGAAAATAACATGTTCATTATGATAATAATCAGTGTAATTCAATATGCTTTATTGATCAATTTGATGGGATTATTTTAACACTAACAAAAAAAAATACAACAATGTCTTACATTGACTGTCAATTGTCTGCAGATGCAAATCAATATCAAATAGCACCTTAATTATAAAGAAAATTTACAGATTTACAGGTTTTGTTCAAACGTTATAAATGGAAAACAAGAAGTTGAACATCAATTGTACTCCAATTCCATGAAACTAAATTATCTTGCACAATGTTTTAACATAATGCATATCACATACAATATATTTATACACCTAAAAGGCAAAACACTCACTCAAATTTCAAAAATATGACAAACATAATAACGTTTTATTGCCATCTTAATTGCCAATTCTGCTATGCAGTCTTAAAAAAAAACGTATGCATGAAAACGTTTAAATTGTAGTACAGTCAAACAAAACACACCTACATTCCTTCCTCCTTAATGGTTTGTCATCTGGGTGAATGTTGTGATATATTTACTCCATAAAATCTGCTAAGAATATGAGCCTCTGAACAATCTAATCTCGAAACTATAACACGATGACGATATTCATAACAAAAGCATTAAATATAACAGCTAGATATTTTATGTTTATATATGGATTACTGCAACTCAATGATAGGCAATCATAAGAGCTTTACTTTACGTCATAAAACTAAATATTTAAATAAACTGCAACCTGGAAAGCTGGAGCTACTACGGATAACATCCAAAAAATATATTTATGATAAGCCAGATCTTTGTTTTATAATTTAAAAAGGCTGCCTCTATACAAATGGGGAATATCTCCTTTTTTCATTGTATTACATTTTAATGTTGTGACCATTGAATTGTTTTGATGTCTACACCTTCCTGTACCATTTCCCACAGTGGGCTCATTTCTCTGAGGCGTTCAACATGCCCAATTGTTTTTTCAGCAGTGTAATCTACTTCATCCATTGTTGTGAATCTTCCCAAACCAAATCTTAAATTGCATAAAGATAATTGATATGAATATTTCAGAACCATTTGGTTATTTCTTAATGGCATTATAGACTAAAAGCCCATGAAGAAAAATTACCGGTGATATGAACCACCGTGAAAAACGCATAGAAGGCTGTTACTGTATCCTAAAATAACTCTGAGCACTATGCCGTCAGTTCTGAGCGGTACATGTGAGTAGGTACGTGAGTAAATGGAATTTCTTAAGCTCAAGTGAGGAGTTACGATCAAAGATTACTGTACGCTGTAATATTGCTCCCTCAATTACCGGCATATTAAAAGCTTACACCAACTTCCGGTACCACCGGCACTAGTTTTATCGACATTTATTTTTAATCATCTATAAGCTATAAAACACGCCGTACAGTAATATTTGATCGTAACTCCTCACTTGAGCTTAAGAAATTTCATTTACTCACGTACCTACTCACATGTACCGCTCAGAACTGACGGCATAGTGCTAGTAGTTATTTTAGGATACAGTAACAGCCTTCTATGCGTTTTTCACGGTGGTTCATATCACCGGTAATTTTTCTTCATGGGCTTGTAGTCTATTACTGTACTGTTTTGGAATATACCTGATAGAACTGTGTGCTAAGTCTTCATCTGTTCCTATAGCTCTTAGTACATAAGAAGGTTCAAGAGAAGCAGAAGTGCAAGCAGATCCACTAGATAAAGCTACATCTTTCAGAGCCATTAATAATGACTCACCTGTAAGAAATAAAATATTCATTACAAAACGTTTGTAATTTTTTTGTAGTCGACAAAAACATACAAAAGAAAAATACCTTCAACATATGCAAATGATAGGTTGATACACCCAGGGTAAGATTGTTTTGCATCGCCATTTCTTATAACATGTGATAATTTTGAATAGATTTTATCTAGAAACCTCTTTGACAATTGCTCCATCCATGCATGGTCATACACCATTTCATTTTGGGCCAACTCACAGGCAGCACCTAATAAACAGAGGAAATATATTTTGTGTAATTATAAAATACTATTTGACCCGACAGACATCCTGTCTTAACTTTTGAATCTCATTGAATTAAAGCAACTGACACTTATGTCAAACACCATTAAGTTACATGACAAAAGTCAATATGGTCGTTAAGTTTTCTAAAAACCTCTAATTTATCTCGTGAGTTTTTATTTTTTTCTTTCATAAGAACCTTCTATTGACAATAACAAATGCAACAAAAAAAGAATTAATGAAATCGGTCCTGCCGTTCACACGTGTTTAATTTATGAACTTACCAAGGCCAACTACTAGTGGAGTTGGTACTGTTCCACTTCGCATACCCCTCTCCTGGCCTCCTCCACTTTGTATGGGCTCAACCCGCACTCTAGGTCTTCGTCGTATGTACAATGCTCCAATACCCTTAGGGCCATACACTTTGTGTCCAGAAATAGACATTAAGTCGATGTTCATCTGGTTGACATTTAAATCAATTTTTCCTACTGCTTGGGCTGCATCAGTATGGAAAAAAACCTTCTTGCTCTTGCAAATAGCTCCTATTTCAGCAATAGGTTGTATGACTCCTTAAATAACAATTAGTTGTATTAAGTACAGGACTTGTTTTTTTAATATATTTATATTGACTTGTTATTAGGTGCATTACATATTGCAAACTCTATAACGATATAACCTCTGTGGTAGTAATTATTTTACAGAAGGTTCTAAGTTATGTTATTCTTAAAAACAAATAATAACTAAAATAGAGATACCTATTTCATTATTGACAGTCATAATTGACACGAGACTGGTCTCAGGTGTGAGAGCCTTCTCTAAATCTTGTAAGTTAATTATTCCATTCTGTGCCACTGGCAAGTATGTGATCTTGAATCCCTCCCCTTCCAAAGCACGGCAGGAGTCCAACACACATTTGTGTTCCTGTTGAAACATTATAAAATAACATTAAACTACATTAAGGTAATACTTTGGTACAACAAAAAAAATATACTTACTATTTGTGTAGTTATAACATGCTTCTTCCGAGGAGCATAGAAGCGTGCAACACCCTTCACTGATATATTATTTGATTCTGTTGCTCCTGATGTGAATATAATTTCCTTAGGATCAGCTCCAATTAAATTGGCAACTTGTTCTCTAGCTTTCTCAATAGCTGCTTCACTTTCCCATCCATAAGGATGTGTTCGAGAATGAGGATTTCCATGATAACTTACAAAAAATGGTAGCATTGCATCAAGCACCCTCGGATCCTAGAAATAAAAATGAGTTGACAACATGTCTTAAATAATATAACACAAACAAAGTGGTCATTATACAGGTGCCTATCAGGTACAATACAAATTAATACAATAGCAGGGTACATATTACAGCATGTGACAAAAATACAAATCCTTTCCTTACTTCCTATAAATACGAAAGTGACTATTTGTCTGTCTGTCACACTTGTATCCCTAACCAACAAACCAATTTTAATGGTACCGAAATAGAATGCTAATATGTAGGCAATGAAATAGCTTAGGAAAGGACATAAGCTACCTTTTATCTAAGAGATGTTGAAGGTCTCTTGGGAATGTGGGTGAGAGACTGCCGAATGGTAGCTAGTTACTAAATTTAAGCAATAAAAAAAAAATTTACAGAATAATAATACATATCCTCACACATTTTTAACACAGGTAGTTAAATCAATTTCAAACAAGCAGAATTTGTGCAATGGAAAGCAGAAAGCTGATAAACTAAAAAAAAAGGACACAATATTTCTCCCGGGTGGGATCAAAACCCACAACTGGTGGTTTGAAAGTCAGGGTCACTAACCACAAAGCCAACCAGTCAGTATAATAATAGATAACATATATTATTAATACTTATATGTAAATGTATTTTTCATTAAAGTGCTCATAATTTTTTTCTGTTACATGATTCTGTGATTATATTGACCTCCTCTGATTTTACATAATGTACAGCACTATCCAGCTGCAATAGTTTTCGTTACAGTAGCTGTAGCTGCAACCTTTTGAGAAGCCAAGTTTATGTAATTTAAAGATAAATTGGTATTGCTAAAACTTACCATTGGGGTTGTAGCTTGGGCATCAAAATAAAGTGGTCGGCCAACAGCTTCATGTTTTAAAGAATATTTGCTATCATCAACTAAAAAAAAACAAATTATTTTAAAAACAATGTATTATTGGGGTTTTGGTTAAAGATAACTCGAATGGTTTTAAACCGATAATACATATCATTCTTAAATTAAAGATCTATGTAGGTACTATACATTAATATATTGTTATGGATTTTTGTAAGCACGAACAATGTTGATTATATTTTTTTGTAGATAAACCGTTTCAATTTATATAGCGGACAATAGCGAATAGACAATATATAGTGGATGGACAAATTATATAGCGGATATGTGAATCAAAATGTGTACCTACCTGCATCTGACAACAACCTCTGACCCTGCAAGAATAATAAAATACCATTTTCTTGTTGGTTTAATCGTTTGACAGATGTTTTTAAAAGTAAAGGGCTAATACTTTTTGTTAAACGAAACATTTTATACACTACGTTTTTAGGTTTTTTTTTACAAATAACAATCTTCAATTTAATCCATTTGTACGATACATAGATATTAGACAGATCACTCACTCAAGTCACTCACACTATTCACGCACGGCACAGACTATATAAAATGTAATATGGTTAGCTTAGCATAAATAATAGAAAAGAGATATTTATGTCAGGATCGATTGAGGTACGTTCAAAACGATCAAAAAATGATAACATTTGTACAATATTACAGTATGTTTGTACGCCAATACACTTTACAAAATAATCGATGGCAATATGTTCTATTTTATATTTCTGCTCACTATGGCGACAGCTCCAATTTTTCAGTCGGACTGTCAAATCAATAATACCTAAATTGAGTTACGTATTGAAGTTATACAATTTTTCGCATTATTCTTAGATATTATGGATAGTAAACATAGTGAGCATGAAATTGTATTAGCCCTCATTCGCACGACAGTTTTTTTAACGGACGGAAAAAAGCGTTCAAACACAAAAAATGCATTTCCAAGTACCATAATATGCTCTATTTACAACGCCCAAAGTTGAAAATGCAACATAGCACGATAAAAAAGCGTCGTGTTTTTAAAACGCTGTCGTATATACAGATACTTGGGAATGCATATGTTGTATTTGAACGCTTTTTTTCCGTCCGTTAAAAAAACTCTTATAGTATAAATTATTAAAATGTAAGCCATCATTCGCACGAGAGTTAAAAAACCGTTGCGTTAAAACCCAACGTTGGCGCTTATTTACGTTCATAATTTGATCATTCGTACGAACGTTTTTTAATCACTATTGTCTCGTCACGCGCTTAAGTGAAACGTGAGAATGGTTAACGCTAAATTCCTAGCAATAGCGGTTTGTGTCGCTAGAAGACGAAAAGGAAACAGAAGGAATTCTGAGTACATCTTCTGAATGAGCCGAGATACATAAAAGGGCAGTTTGTGATACCTAATGTACGAAGATTTTAGGCAATACCCTGCAATTTTTTTTTATTATTTTCGAATGTCAATAACAACATTTGACGAATTGTTGAAAATGGTGGGCCCTCAAATAACACTTCATGATACCAACATGCGTTTTTATTCGAGTATTCTTGCAATGTTTTTGCATGAAGAAGTGGGCGAGATTCCGCTTCAATTTGACAGCCCGGTTGGCTTTGTGGTTAGTGACCCTGACTCTCAAGCCGCGGGTCGTGGGTTCGAATCCCACCCAGGACAAAAATTTGTATGCATAAATATTTTGTTTGTTCTGTATCTGGATGTAAATATCGATATAAGTATGTATTTAAAAGTAGTATATGTAGTATATCAGCTCTGGTTACCATATCACAAGCACTGCTTAGTTTGGAATCAGATTGGCCGTGTGTGAAAAATGTCCCAGGATATATTATTATTATATCCTACTAATATTATAAATGCGAAAGTTTGTATGTATGGATGTTTGTTACTCTTTCACGCTCCAACGGCTGAAGGGATCTGCTTGAAATTTGGCACAGAGCTAGAATATGTTCTGGAATAACACATAGGCTACTTTTTATCCCGGGAACGCGGGTGAAACCGCGGGGAGCCACTAGTTATATATATTATTATTAATAATGAGCACTGCGGGATCTATATCACAAGACATTGTTGACAAACGCAGGTAGGTAAACAAAATACATCCACTCACAAACGCAGCGCGGTGCGTACTGACTGCAGCGCCGGCGCTTTTTTAGCGCTCGTGCGAATGATAGTTTAGGGACTGTACTCGGCGTAATTGAAACTCGCAGTTGAAGTTGTTAGAATGGAATAATTTATTTACAAAAGTCCCTATTTATTAAACAAAATTAAGATCGCAACTTATGACTAATACATCGAGTAACACAGTTAAATTGTTGGGCTGTTTCCCTCTCGCTCACGCGGTCGCTTCACTCGCGAGGGCATACGGAACGTGCGCGCCGCCACATAGATCGCCGCAGCCGCCGATGAGAATGCGCGTGTGGTATGTGGCGCTACAATAGTATCAAGTTGCATATGCTCTATTTCCAATGCCCAAACTTGAAAATGCTACACTGATCGATAAAAAAGCGTCGCGTTTAAGCGGTAAAAACTACGTACGAGAGTAAATACAACAAATGCATTCCCAAGTACAGCTTGGCCAAAAAGTCGTGAAATTAATGGTGGCGCCACTATCGTGCATGTTGCAACCCTATATAGTACGACAAAAACGGTTTTGATACTCGGTTTTTTTTTGACGATTAATATGAATATTGGCGGGTTTAATGAATAAATGAAAACCTCTGAAACGCTTATTCATCCAGTGTCTAGAACGACAACATTTGTAGTTATTTATTGAACAAACATTAATAAAAAAAATCAGAATCAAAAATGTTTTCCGCTAAGTATTCCACGCCCGAAAAGTCTTCATCCATGTCTTGGTGTGTGCTTTCACCAAAACTCTGCTGGCTATCTTCAGATGTGTCACTACTGTTGCTTTCATCTTGTAGGTTAATGATATTTTTTTCAATATCACTTTAAAGAATTTGCCCCCTTCGAAGATAACCTTCTTCTATTTTCATGACATGTTGACATGATTTTTTCTAGTCATGAACTGAAACGCTTGTTCAGCCACCGCCTGGAACAATAACATAAAATAAAATAAAAAACAAAACATTTGCGATTACTTATCATAATAAATTTTAAACACCTTTCTTTCTTTGTATTTCTATTGCAATTCGCCTTATAGTACTGATGGATTTACCTAAAAATACTTTAAGTAGTTATTTTTGTTCAGTGATTTATGCAATATTGATAAAAAGTATCAAAATTATACGAACGCGCTGCAATCCGAATGTGTTTTGTAAACATAATCTCAAATTCGTGAATGTACATTTCAATAATTGTATGAAAGGTTTATACTAGATATAGCACCTTGAAATGCACACGTTACATCTGATTACATGAATAAAATATAATTTTACCTGTCATTTCCGCGGTTCTTTTAGACATATCGTTGAAATCGGATAAAAATTATTCGGCCTAGAGTTCCGCCAAACATCTCACGTACACTTTAAAAATTTACTTTCTTGCGGAGCTGGAAATAACAGATCTGTTCATTATGAACACAATGGGTCACCAGTATCACCACAATAACGCAAATAAATAATAATAAACACGAAAAACAGTCACCGATTACAATAAATGACAGAATATGTACCTTACTCGACAAGACAGAGCGAGTGTTGCCAATGATCAAATATTTTAGTTCCGTTTCAGGACTTTTTTGCCAAACTGTATATGTTCACACGACAGCGTTTTTAAAACGCGACGCTTTTTTATCGATCAGTGTAGCATTTTCAATTTTGGGCGTTCAAAAAAAAGCGAGTAAAATTAATTAATTGTATATATAAAGAATTATCATTATGAATAATAAAACAATAAATGTGTTCTAATATCAATGCATCAAATTAGGTCGTATTCGTTTCGTATCGATATTTTTTCCTTTTTGTGAGTCGACTTTTCTTGAATTGATTGGTTTTGATTAGTATTCCAGGATTATATTATCTATGATAGCAAGATTTACATGTTTTGCATGGGTAGTACTGGTTGATAGATTGTCAGCTTGCGTTTTATTAAGTGGTTAATTCTGTTATTTCTAGAAATGAATTAACGTTTAATATATTGATTAATCATTAAGGTGTATTGAATTCAGTTTAGTTTAATGTAAAATACGAGTTGCAAAATGGATTTGCAAACATCCCACTTAGCGGCCGCTTTGATGTCTGGCACAACTTACAATAACAATAATATATCTGAGGCACCACCACCCGTACCCAGTAATTGTAATAATGATGATAAAACAGAAAAGCCAAATGAAGTTCCTAAAGAGCCTTCGGATGAAGATAAAGAAGAGATTGGAAGTACTGAAGAGTTTTCTGATGAGGTAGATACCTTTTAAATCATTTGAATATTTTTTTAGTTAACAGAAGTGGGACCAAAACAATGAATAAATAAACTTAAACTTAGGTGTAGGAACTAAATACCATATTGACATAGAAGTTAGCTTCCCTGATTTTCATGCTGATTGTGAATTTGATACCCATTCAAGGCATACATTGTTTTTAATCTGGTGAAATTTATGTGAATTATTAAGTGTTACGTACGTAGATCGCAATCATAAAATTTTCTCAAGTATGTAGAAATATTATGTCTGAATAAATGGACTTTAGTTGTTTTCATTTATTTACCTATGGTGTCTTTATTTCGAATGGAAGGAATCTGAGACACAAGTTGGCAACAAGTCAATGCCAGGGAGAGGTGTTACTCTACAGATGCTTTTAGAAGACAAGATGCTTGAACCGGGTATAGCTGCTATGACTATTGAATATTTGGTGAGATCATTTAGTATAATTTTGTTTAGTAGGGTGCAATACTTAGTTACATAGTTAATGCATATGTTTCCATAATTGAAAGTTTGAGACTTAATCATTGTATGTAATTTGTCACACAATTTGTAATATCAGGTTAAGAATTTTTAATCTATACTAATATTATAAAGAGGAAAGATTTATTTGTTTGTAATGAATAGGCTCCGAAACTACTGGACCGATTTCAAAAATTCTTTCACCTTTGGAAAGCTACATTATCCCCGAGTAACATAGGCTATATTTTATCCCTGTATTCCCACGGGAACGGGAACTACGCGGGTAAAACCGCGGGGAGGCAGCTAGTTAGGAATAATTGAATCCAGACAAAATTAAACTTTTTTTGTAGAAACTGGTTAGAATAATAGTCAAAATTAGGAAAAATATATTAAGTTTAATAAATTACTTTTTATGTGAGCCATGATACCATTATCTTATTATTTAAATGTTTTTCTAGGGACAAAAATTTGTTGGTGATTTGCAAGCTGATGGTAAAATAAAATCACATGAGACTGAGACTATTTTTTGTTCTCCATCTGCATGGGCTATACATTGCAAGCGCATCATAAACCCTGATAAGCGATCCGGTTGTGGATGGGCATCTGTAAAATACAGAGGCAAAAAGTTAGATACAATAAAAGCAACATATCTGAGAAAGAAACAATTGCAAAGGGAAAATATGCATTCTGATGGTATGTACCTGTCCTGTGAATTAATAAATAATTATCCTGGGACATTTTCCACACGCAGCCAATCTGATTCTAAACTTAGCAGAGCTTGTGATATGGTAACCAGATAGCTGATATACTACATATAATCCTACTTTTAAATACATACTTATATAGATAATGACATCTAGACACATAACACACAGACATATTCATGTATACAAATGTTTGTCCTGGGTGGGATTCAAACCCACGGCGGGAGGCTTGAGAGTCAGGGTCACTAACCTATCATGGAAATGTCATTTACTTTATGTTCAAATTAATATAATATGTTTAGTTTATATTATTGTATATAATAATTGCAGAAGAGATTGAGATGGAAGTTGAGAGTCACCCAGAACCACCTCCACAGAGAATAGTTATGAAACATAACACTGTACCTAATAGAATGATGCAACAGTATGTATTACCTTATTCCCACTTATTGTCAGTCCAACTCACAAAAATCTATACTTATTCATATATAAAGCTGAAGAGTTTGTTTATTTGTTTGGTTGAACACCCTAATTTCAGGATGAAATAATTTTTCAAATCAGACCAGTAGGGTCTGATTTGAAAAATAATTTCAGTGTTAGATAGCCCATTTATCCAAGACGGTTATAAGGCTATATTTTACCCCTGTGTTCCTACAGGAAAGGGACCTAGGGGGTAAAACCGCGGGGCGGAAGCCAGTTTGAAATAATACTAAAACTTATATAAATAATTTCAATTTACAGTGATGCGAATATGCTAATAGAGGCAGCTTCATTTTCATCAGTGGGTAAAGTACAGCCATTTTTAGTGGCTGTGAGTTCTAATGCTAGCTTAGTATTAGACATACATTGCCATTTAAAGAAAGAGGAAGTGTATGGATATGTGGCAGGAACTTGGGATTTAAACAATCACAGTGAGTAATTTGGCAGTGGTTAATACTGTCACTTTTTTATAGCATGTTTTTACTATTTACATAACATTTTTCTTTCAGATCTGATGATAACACACACATTTCCATGTCTAATAAGTAAAAGTGATAATAGACCACGAGTATTAGTGGAGCTTGAAATTCAAATGGAAATTGAAAAGCTTGGGCTCACCCTTCTTGGATGGTACCATTCCCATCCCACCAATCCTGCCATGCCAAGTCTAAGGGACTGTGATAATCAATTGGAGTACCAAATCAAAATGCGTGGGCCTTCTGAAATATCATATGTGCCCTGTATTGGAGTCATATGCTGTGAGTTTATTATTTGTTTTCTTGTATTTTATTTTAGAATAAAGGCCCACAGTAACTAATAACTGTGATTTGTTTCAGCTCCATATAACCCTGAGAGTCCAGTTTTGGAATCATCTTTAACATTTTTCTGGGTTATGCCTCCACCTGAACAGAGACCAACAGAGTATCCTCGGCCATTGCTGCTACAGTATAACATGGTACATGATAGTCATCTATCGACACATGCTATGGAGCAGATAAGGAAAAGCATTAAGTATTACCTAACATATGCTGATGATACATTTATAAATTTTAAAGATAGTTTTAAACCAGATATTACATACTTAGATAAGTTGAAATGCACTTTAACAGCTAAATTCCCGAGGGAGCAAAGCGACGGCTTACTTTGGCATTTTATTCGTGACGAATTGGGATGTTCCTCTGAGCAAGATGATAAAATGGATTTGGATGCTTTACTAGCTGTACCTCAGCCTATACCCGTATCAAAGCCCAGTCAGCCCACTACGGTACCTAACTTCCCATCTGTAAGTACTTTGCAGCAAATGGTTAGCAGGCCAGCTGGTGTTCCACCTATCAATGTATCTTCTAGTATAGGTTCAGGTTCTCCCCATAAATTCGAAACACCTCCATTGAATATACCAGTTTTGCCAACATCATCGAAGTCTTCCGCTAAATCATCTTCTACTCTTTCATCAGCGTATCCAACAGGGTTAGACATGTTGACAAGTATGGCTCTAGGACTAGGAACGGGCAACATGCAAATGCCGTTAGGAGCCAGTGGTCTTGAAAGTCTAGCTGCTGCAAATAGTATGCTCACAGGTCTCACCCCGGGAATGTCATCAAGTTTGGCGGCTAGTTTGTCTAGTGGAAAACTGCCCGATCCACCGTCTTATGCTGCTTCCCTTCAAAATTTAAGCAGTGGAATTGGAAGTTATGAAAAAACGCCTAGTAGTACTTCCACGAGCTCGTCATCTGGAACACCCATTCCTGCTAATATAGCTTCTAATCTCATGATGAGCTCTGCGGACATTGCAAACGCTTTATTCTCGGCAAGTAAATATTCAAGTGCTGGTATATTAGGAATTCCGGATCCTATGTCAAAATCCACTTTAGCGGCGAATAATATGTTCTTGTCACCATCCTTAATGAAAATGCAGGAATCTTTGTTAAAGCCACTTTCGACTAGTAGCCCGATATCTACAAAAGTCGGCTTAGACCAGAGTGTTTTAATGAAATCTCCGCATGATTTACTTAAAGGTAACAAAGATTATTTGCCACCAGATTTTGGTAGCATTGGGAAAGGCAAATCTGATAGTTCTTCCTTGGATGGTATTAAACATACAGAGACAAGTGTATCATCAAAAGAGGAGACATCGAAATCTGATGCAGGTGATATGCAAGCGACTGATTTTAGTATGCCCTCTCGAATTGGCGGTGAATCGTTTCTTAATCAGATGTTAGAATTAACTAAAAAGACAACAATGCCAGATTATATGGCTGATTATAATCAACCTTTAAAGTTATCTAAATCTGAAGACTTGTCGTCATCGGTCCCGCCTCCAAGTAGTCATTCGTACTTAAACTCGGTTAATATCGCGGATACTATTGCACAAGTGGCAATGGGCAACTTTTCTAAACATGACGAACCAATGGACTATTGTAAAGATCAAGATTATGGTATAAACAAAAACGACACTGAAAATTGAATTTAAATAATTTAAAAATATAATTTATTATGTAATTTAAGGCTTTCGTTCGACTTTAAGACTGTGTAGGTATGATTAGTGTGGATTTATTTTGGCTATTTAAAATATATTTTTAAATAGCTCTATAATATGTTGTAATGTTAAAGTAATCTGGATAAATTTATTTTCTGTCGCGGTGTAAGCGGACTGAAACTATAGATCTGAGCCTGTTTACGATGTTATAATTACTAAGGTTGTCGAGATGTATTCGAGCCGGTGTGATAAGAGCGTATATCTTGTCGCACTGTTTCTTTCTTAAAAGCGTATGAAAATATGTATATGTGCTGTCAAAACGGACTATGTATATCTCGACAACATTACTATGACATGGTAATTTTAACCATTATTATTATAATATTTGCATAGGTACTTATAGATTATGCAAAAGTGACAGTAATCCAGATTTTACATAGATACTGACAGACTGGTCTTTCTCAATTACAGTCCTTAAAGCTTTATAGATTGTGAAAACCTCAGTGTCTTAAAAAAATTTTTGTAACATCGTAACTGTTTGATAGCAAATGTTTACAAAGAACACGGTTATATTTCGTTTCTGAAAAGATAATCTGTCAAAGTAACCAAATAGTAACGAAAGTCATTAAAAGTAGATTGGAAAATAATGTATTAAATCTTTCATATGAGACGAATGACTATTATTAAAACTAAATCGATGACAGCGTGCTTAAAGTATTATAAGAATAGTAATTATAACAAGATATAGTATCGTGTAGTATTATATCGTGGAAACAAAGTTTTTGTTCCTTTACTGCCAGTATTTACAGCGCTTCATGTCCTACATACAAATTTATGTAATAAGTTTGTGTTATAAGTATCATCAATAAAAAGTTTCATATTAAAACACATGCAATTGTTTTTCTTGAACCCAATAAAGTATTTATGATTATCGTTATCATTAACATCTTTATCAGTTTTGAACGAATTATCGGGAAGTCCCTCATTTCAGTATGAACGACAATTAAATTTATTAGCATTTGTATGGGTAAACTCAATATTTTATGTATTATTTAAGATTTATAAACACGTAATATGAGTAATTCAGTAACACTTTGGGGAACTGATTGCTATCGTAATTTCTGGTAGATTGTTGCAACAAGCACAACCCAAAGTCGCAAAGACTGTGATCATCGATAAAATATGTAATCAATGCGTGATAATCATAATGACGGTCGATTGATATGAGGATTATTTCAAAACAGGTACTTTGTGAATATTATTAGCCTATTTACTTCGAAAGTAGAGTTACCGGAGATAACACATAGTTGTTGTGTTGATTATTTTATTGTTTAAATCGTTTTAGGATTTATAATTAGTGGAGTGATGTTACTGTAAAAAATATGGTTTAGTGTTAACATCTTGAATTTTAAGGTATGTTGATTGGATTTAATTAGCCACATTGATATATTCGTATTTCGACATGATTTCTTTAATTGATAAACAAAGAACACGCAATATCAATCAAGTCACTGTTTTTAATTGTTTTGGGAATAAGTGATCGGTGTCAGGTCAAGTATCGGTTTTGGTTTAACAAGGAAATTATATTTATTTGGTTATTTTGCAGAATAGCCGATGGCCACTACGACACCAGGTTTTAAGGGACTGAGAGATGACAGCGACGACTCTGAGTCAGAGTACACTCCGCTGTATGATGACGGCGACGAATTAGAGTAATTATCTGTTTGTTTAGACTTAAAGGGATCTACTAATTTAATGTAGGGTATAAGTCACTTTTGGCGGCTTATATTTTGACTTAATGGTAATGGGTATAAAAATTGTTTATAATAACATAATATATACCTATAGATGAAGTTGTTTTGTATTAAAACGTGGCGTTATTTACGTTTATCAAAGCTTCTGATTAGGTACCTAAGTACCTAATGTGTTTCAAATAGCTAGTAAGGTACGGGAGGCAATTAACGCCCACCTAACTTAAAATATATTTTTTAAATATAAATATTTATGATATGGACCCAAGATTGTCATGAGAAAATTAACCATATTTTTCTGAATTGAAAGATGATAGTTAAGTGGGGTAATTATTTTAAATTTCCGTGCTAATAAAATCATTTTAAAAACCTTTTTTTGGGCGTTATTAAAAATACTGTTTTTATTAGCGCCCGCTTGCAAAATCAGACGCTGTACGCGAAAAAAATAATCTAGTGTTTAAATAATCTAATAAAACATTTATTATATATAATAATTTATTTATTGGATATAAGGGAATGTAGCAAAATCAACATTTAACATAAAAACTTTAACAGTTCTTCACACGTTTCAAGTTACTTGAAACTTCTAATTATAATAATTTTTCATAAACTGTTTAAGTTCTAACATTAACAATTATAAAAAAAACAGCATAGTCACTGTTTACATCTTTAAAAAAGATATTATAATGGAACATACATTGGGCGTTATTTAACAACAACGGACAATAGCGCCCTAAGGCTGGGAAAATTATACCCGCCGATGACAGTTATTATCATGAAGCACTTAAGTATTTTCTAATAATACTTATTAAAATGAGATCAGGCGAATCAGTATATAAAAGTGAGATCTGGCAAATCAATATATAACACTTGGAAACTTATATCTACTTATTTTCAAAAATGATGCACCTACTACTTAATTAAGATGCAATACTTTAAATGTAACATCTAACATCAGTCTTTGGTTGCTTTGGTATTGTATACCTACATTAAATTTAACAATCTGGACAAGTAAATTCTTTATCACTTTTTGTAAGTTATTTGTTTAGAATTGCTAAATACTTGAATTAGGTACAATTTTTTAAAATTTTCAATACGCCCATGGAAAGCCAATAGCGCCCACGTAGGGTAATAGCGCCCAACGGTATTTTGACTGGGCGTTAATATCCGAGTTTGAGTTCTTCACCTTCGAACGGTTTTGCATTAAACTATACAAATTCCTTTCAAAATATAAACAAGATATGAACAATAGTAATCTACACTACAGGTAAAATGTAAAACTAAACAAAAATGTACAATAAAACCACTGGAAACTTACAATTTTGTGGAGCAATTTTTTACAATAGTGCCGCCTGCGACCGATGTCTATGAAACACAGCGCGTCACTGGCAAGATGGCGACGCGAGAGGCTAGTGCTCGCGATTGGTGTGTCCTATTGGTGTATTCTATGTGTGTGTGAGCGCTCATGCGCATAGCTCGAATTAAAGTACGTTTTCTGTAGTTCGGGCGTTATTAGAAATAGGGCGTTAATTGCCATACCTACCTGTACGGGAGGCAATTAACGCCCACCTAACTTAAAATATATTTTTTAAATATAAATATTTATGATATGGACCCAAGATTGTCATGAGAAAATTAACCATATTTTTCTGAATTGAAAGATGATAGTTAAGTGGGGTAATTATTTTAAATTTCCGTGCTAATAAAATCATTTTAAAAACCTTTTTTTGGGCGTTATTAAAAATACTGTTTTTATTAGCGCCCGCTTGCAAAATCAGACGCTGTACGCGAAAAAAATAATCTAGTGTTTAAATAATCTAATAAAACATTTATTATATATAATAATTTATTTATTGGATATAAGGGAATGTAGCAAAATCAACATTTAACATAAAAACTTTAACAGTTCTTCACACGTTTCAAGTTACTTGAAACTTCTAATTATAATAATTTTTCATAAACTGTTTAAGTTCTAACATTAACAATTATAAAAAAAACAGCATAGTCACTGTTTACATCTTTAAAAAAGATATTATAATGGAACATACATTGGGCGTTATTTAACAACAACGGACAATAGCGCCCTAAGGCTGGGAAAATTATACCCGCCGATGACAGTTATTATCATGAAGCACTTAAGTATTTTCTAATAATACTTATTAAAATGAGATCAGGCGAATCAGTATATAAAAGTGAGATCTGGCAAATCAATATATAACACTTGGAAACTTATATCTACTTATTTTCAAAAATGATGCACCTACTACTTAATTAAGATGCAATACTTTAAATGTAACATCTAACATCAGTCTTTGGTTGCTTTGGTATTGTATACCTACATTAAATTTAACAATCTGGACAAGTAAATTCTTTATCACTTTTTGTAAGTTATTTGTTTAGAATTGCTAAATACTTGAATTAGGTACAATTTTTTAAAATTTTCAATACGCCCATGGAAAGCCAATAGCGCCCACGTAGGGTAATAGCGCCCAACGGTATTTTGACTGGGCGTTAATATCCGAGTTTGAGTTCTTCACCTTCGAACGGTTTTGCATTAAACTATACAAATTCCTTTCAAAATATAAACAAGATATGAACAATAGTAATCTACACTACAGGTAAAATGTAAAACTAAACAAAAATGTACAATAAAACCACTGGAAACTTACAATTTTGTGGAGCAATTTTTTACAATAGTGCCGCCTGCGACCGATGTCTATGAAACACAGCGCGTCACTGGCAAGATGGCGACGCGAGAGGCTAGTGCTCGCGATTGGTGTGTCCTATTGGTGTATTCTATGTGTGTGTGAGCGCTCATGCGCATAGCTCGAATTAAAGTACGTTTTCTGTAGTTCGGGCGTTATTAGAAATAGGGCGTTAATTGCCATACCTACCTTAGTTAGTGAGGGTAATACATTTTAGCGATTTTAATGGATAATTGTTTCAATTTGTCTAGATACTGACTAAATTTATGAACTAAGTATCTAATTGAATAACAAAACCTACTTCAATCATAATTCTGAAGTTTTAAGTATGTCCATATTATCTTTGTACTATGAATTATTTTAATGCAGCATGAATGCATGCTAAACCTACTACATAGATAATCTTATCTAGCCACTTGTGCATAGAGAAAACCTATCTAGGTTGCACGTCGTCATGTTTTATAGCATACTAGCTGCCTCCCCGCGGTTTTACCCGCGTAGTTCCCGTTCCCGTGGGAATACAGGGATAAAATATAGCCTATGTTACTCGGGGATAATGTAGCTTTCTTTAAAAATTCTTTCACCCTTGGTGAAAGAATTTTTGAAATCGGTCCAGTAGTTTCGGAGCTTATTCATTACAAACAAACAAACAAATCTTTCCTCTTTATAATATTAGTATAGATGAATAATTTTGTGTAGTATCTGCTTACCTATTCAGTATTATAATGTTCATTAATTTTACCTGCTATAATTTTACAATGGTTTATAATGTAAACAATAGATAAGGTAGGTCTTCTTTTCTCACTTCAGGCGGCAGTTATGGGTTGAAATGTAATTTATTTATTTTCGGTTTAGTGACCTAATGGAAGCTTTGATTTACAAACATAGGTATAGTGTATGTATAATATTACATATTCAACAGCCAAAGAACAGCACAGGAAACAAAAGGATGGAACCTCTTCAGGGAGATCCCGGTGAAGAAGGAAAGTGGGTCGATGGTTTCAACAGAATGGATCGATACGAGTGTCAAGTTTTTCAAACTGCTTGCGTATATTGTAGTCTTCTGCGCAGTTCTTGGATCGGCAGTCATAGCGAAAGGAACCTTACTATTTATTACGTCACAACTTAAAAAGGATAGACAAATGACTCATTGCAACAGAGGATTAGGTGAGTAGGTATTTAATTTTATTGCTTCAGGTTAAATCCGAAAGAATGAATGGATGTTCGCTTTCTCAATCTCGTTAGTACGACTGATTGACCTAGATCAATTTTGCCACGGATATAGATAGTTTGAAATAGATCAAATTTTTAACCGAAAAAAAATTATGATCCCCTAGAACGTGAGGATAGCTCCGGTACAGCTGGATAAACTGCTAAATAATGGAGTTTCGGGTTATGTTTGATAAATTTTGAATTTAGATATAATCTACCAATTACTTATCATTATTGTTTTTCTTACAGCGTTAGATCAACAGTTTATGTCCATGCTTACTTTAGAAGAACGTATAGGTTGGCTCTGGGCAGTTTTAATCGCTTTTGGTATACCGGAATTGGGTGTCTTCCTGAGATCTGTCAGAATATGTTTCTTCAAAACTACTAGAAAACCAACAATGATGCACCTTTTTATTGTAAGTTGGTACCTTGGTAATAGCCTATGTAAAATTTTGAAATTATATTCTAGCAAGCAAATTAAATTTTTCAGGCGTTCATAATAGAAACGTTACACACAATAGGTATAGCAATTCTGGTGCTCCTCGTATTGCCAGAATTAGACGCAGTGAAAGGTGCCATGTTGATGAATGCTATGTGCATTATTCCGGGTATCCTAAACGCATTTACTAGAGACAACACAGATCCTCGGTACTCGATGAAGTTAATTCTGGACGTGCTGGCAGTGTCGGCTCAAGCAACTGCGTTTGTTGTTTGGCCTCTTCTAGATGGGACGCCCATTCTATGGTCCATACCAGTTGCATGCGCACTCGTTTCTCTTGGATGGTGGGAGAATTATTTTGAATCTACGGATAAAATCACATCAGGTAAATTCTTTGTGGCCTCATTTACTGATGTTATTTATCTAGACATTTCATCATCCATATTATGTATTAGGTAAGTATATGTATTTAGTATGATTTCCTTCTTTGACAAATTTCACTCTACCCAATAATATATAATTTATTTACCTACCCAATTTGATATAGGTACCTATTTATTCACAAAATAATTTTTCAGCACCTCTGCTCTACCTTCTTGAATTACGTGAAAGTTTGAAGAGAACTCGCTATTACACGCAGCGCCTACTTGCCCCGTGGAAGATTTTTGTCTTTATATGCTGTATTCTGATTTCTCTGCAACTACAAGAGGATAACCCATTTTCATTTTTCTCTTTATGCTCTGCTGCTTTTAGCGAGCGTAACTATACTGTTCATGAGGTAACTAGTTGTTTTAATATGTTATATAACTGGCCTTTGTTTCTCTGTTTGGCCAGTACCTAAGTCATAAGTAAGGATACCTATCGAGGTAGGTATACAAGGTTGATGATTAATCTAAGTTAAAGAATTGAAGAAGCAGTGTTATTATTTTTATTTTTGTCCAATTTCAGGTACAAGTCATTCTTCAGCAATCATCAGAAGGAGTAGAATATATAGTAACTGGAAATTATCAAATTTTACCAACAACTTGGGGCACTCCGCTATGGGTGGTGCTGATACATGTTTCAGCTGCATATTTCTGTTTTGGAAGCGCAAAGTTTGCCTGCAAGATTCTTATACAGAACTTTAGTTTTACCTGCGCTCTAGGCCTCGTCGGACCTGTGACTATAAACCTGCTTATTGTCTTCTGCGGATTGAAAAATGCGAACCCTTGCACTTTCTATGGAGTCATTCCGGATTATCTGTTCTTCGAAATACCACCAGGTTTGTACATATTGTGACTGAAACTCTTTCATATTCATTTTATTTATTTGCATGACAAAATATTAATATTAAAATTAGATATTAGGTGGTAAGTTAATTAACATTGTGGACCCTGCCGGGCACAGCAAAATACATAAAAGCAACATGTAGATATGAACATGTCATAACAGATAGGCACTAAAATATGGTTATTCTTAAAATAATGACATAAGATATACAATTTCTTTTACGTTTTAAAAATTTATTAAACATTTGTACTGATAGCTTTTCTATTTTTACTTTGTAACAGTGTACTTCCTAAAGGAGTTTATTGGGAGTGATATGGCGTGGGTCTGGCTTCTATGGCTAACATCTCAAGCGTGGGTGACGCTTCACACGTGGCAGCCGCGGTGCGAGCGCCTCGCCGCCACCGACAAGTTATTCGCAAAGCCTTGGTACACCGGCGTTCTTATAGACCAATCACTATTGCTCAACAGGACTAAGGATAATGATATAGAAATCAATGTTGAGGTAACGTTATCCTACGTTTTCAGCAATTAAGTATTTATTAAGATTAATAAATGATAAATATCCGTCGATAAATTCAAACGCATCTAGTCGCATAGCATTTATTTCTGGTTATATAAGGTTCAAATGTCTATGTAACATGTTTTGCAAACTTATTTTTGTTTTCAGGATCTAAAAGACCTTCGCGACGCAGATGACGCTTCCAATGCCAGTTCAGAAAAAATCATAAAAGATGTAAAGCCTTCCGATGGTATAACAAGGTAGATATTATCATAGAATACTAATTCCTGATAAGGTTAATTTTATTTTTAGAGCTTACATTTTGTTGACATTAAGGAATGTCTATTTGGCACTATACCTACAGCTTCTTTTTATTGTTTTAGAATCTACATTTGCGCCACCATGTGGCACGAAACGAAAGAAGAAATGATCGAGTTCTTAAAGTCCATTTTCCGACTGGATGAAGATCAAAGCGCAAGACGCGTTGCACAGAAATATTTAGGAATTGCGGACCCAGATTACTATGAACTGGAGGGTAGGTAGTTGGACATATAACCAAATTTACAACAATATAAAGAGATTTTAATAGCTTTACTCACATTTTAGCACATATTTTCATGGACGACGCATTTGAGATATCAGATCATAGTGCAGAAGACTCTCAAGTCAACCGGTTCGTGAAATGCTTGGTGGACACCATAGACGATGCAGCGTCAGAAGTACATCTAACGAATGTAAGATTGCGACCTCCAATGAAATATCCAAGTCCTTACGGCGGCAGGCTGGTGTGGACGCTGCCGGGAAAGAATAAATTAATATGCCATTTGAAAGATAAGTCCAAAATCAGGCACAGAAAACGATGGTCACAGGTGAGTTTTGATTATATTTTAAAGAGTGTTACTTTTAACAAATAGGATACAGCAACAACAAATGGTTTTTCCGACTGGAAGAGCTAATTAGGTACTAACATATTAAATAGTTTGAAATGATGTTTGAAATTGAAACTGAGTATCTGGCATTTCTTGATAAAAGCTAGCTTAAAGTGGATGTTAGTTTTTCGATGTTTTTGAAATTGATATACAAAATTGTTTGTTACCTTCCTACCTAATGTTGTATGCATGCTTCGCTTGCGTGGAGTTTAGTTTATTTAGATTGCATTTAAATGCTCTTTTAGGTGATGTACATGTATTATTTCCTCGGACATCGGCTAATGGACCTGCCTATATCTGTGGATCGCAAGGAGGTCATCGCCGAGAACACATACCTACTGGCCCTTGACGGTGACATTGATTTCAAACCCATCGCTGTCACATTACTAATTGATCTAATGAAGAAAGACAAGAACTTAGGTGCGGCTTGCGGACGTATCCATCCAGTTGGATCGGGTAAATGTTATTTTATTTATTTTACAGTATTAGCAATCTATACTATAATATTATACTGTTGAAGAGTTTTGTTAAACGCGCTAATCTCAGGAACTACTGGTCCGATTTGAAAAAATATTTCAGTGTTAAATAGCCCATTTATCGAGGAAGGTTATAGGCTATATTTTATCCCTGTATTCCTACGGGAAAGTGAACTACGTGGGTGAAACCGTGGGCGGAAGTTAGTAATATTATATACTTAATAATAATAGTATCAAGGACTATATAGGGTTTAGCAACAGGGGGACGTTGAGAGAACTACTGTATCACATGTAATGAGATACAATACAATCCATTCTGGCTTAACGTACACCAGTATACTTAATCCCCAAACTGTATTCATTCAAATTGTATGTAATCATCGCAGTAATACATTTTTCTATATGTTTTAGGATTCATGTCATGGTACCAAATGTTTGAATATGCAATTGGTCATTGGCTCCAAAAGGCAACAGAACACATGATTGGATGCGTACTCTGTAGTCCTGGATGCTTCTCTCTCTTCAGAGGAAAAGCTTTGATGGATGACAATGTTATGAAAAAATATACCTTAACTTCTAACGAGGCTAGGCATTACGTGCAGTATGATCAAGGTGAGATATAAACCATATTATTAGATATACTAACCAATCTATGTAAAAACCCCTATCAAAATATTTTTTTCGATAAAACTGATGTTATACTTTTAAAACAATAGAGAGATACATAATTTACTCGCAAATAATCTAAAAAAACTAATCCTACCAATATTATAAACTCGCAAGTTTGTAAGTAGTTATGTATGTTTGTTACTCTTTCACGCCAGAGTTAGAATATGATCTGGAATAAAACACAGAATTATCCGGGAGAATTACAGAACCCGGGAACGCGGGTGAAGCCGCGTGGAGCCACTAGTATTATTTGTTATTTCAGGCGAGGATAGATGGCTATGCACGTTACTCCTGCAGCGCGGTTACCGCGTCGAGTACTCGGCCGCTTCAGACGCGTACACGCACTGTCCGGAACGATTCGACGAATTCTTCAACCAGCGCAGACGATGGGTCCCTTCCACAATGGCCAATATTTTCGACTTGCTTGCTGACTCTAAGCGAACTGTAGCAGTGAATGATAATATCTCCACGCTTTACATCGTGTATCAGGTGAGCAATTGGTATTATGATTAAGCTATAGTAATAATAAATATCTTGGATTTTTTTACATACGGTCAATTTGATTTTAAACTAACCAGATAGCTGATATAGGTACTACATAATACTACTTTTAAATGCGTACTTATATAGATATTTACATATCAGCCACCGGACACCGATACCAGACACCGGATAAATAGATATATTGTTGCATACAAATGTTTGTCTTGTGCGGGATTAGAACCCACGACCAACGGGTTGAAACTCAGGGTCACTAACCTCAAAGCCAACTGGTCTGTCAATGAGCATTTAGTGCTGCCCGCTTTTATGATATATGCTTGATTTCCTTTTGTAAGGGGCATATAGATAATTAAACTACCGCAGGCTGGTAATTTTAGCTAATAAAAAGTCTTTTGGCTTGTCGTTAATTTGAAGAATGATCATGTCCTGAACATTTTTATAATTCACCTATAAAACTGAGCGAATTCCTTCATCGTATATTTTCATTAATCTAATAACTTTGTGTTACAGATGATGTTGATGGTGGGCACAGTTTTGGGTCCCGGCACTATATTCCTCATGATGATTGGCGCAATGAACGCTATCACCGGTATAAGCAACACCAATGCGTTACTGATCAATCTGTTTCCGTTAATTTTGTTTCTCTTCGTGTGCATGACATGCAAGTCTGAAATACAGGTAATATGACTAATTTATGGACTTGTTTAAACAAGTTTTTTAAACCCCTAACGAGTGTATTAGGTAGGTACTACTTATGGGTAATGCACTCGTTAGAAAGATATGTCTTTCTTTATATCTATACTAATATTATAAAGGAGTAGAGTTTGTTTGTTTGTTTTTTTGCTTGAACGCGCTAATTTCAGGAACTACTGGTCCGATTTGAAAAATTCTTTCGCCATTAGATAGTCCATTTATCGAGGAAGGCTATAGGCTATATATCATCACGCTATGACCAATAGGAGCGGAGCACAATGAATAATGTTTCAAAATCGCGAGATTTATTTTCCTGTTGAGAGCTTCCGCTGCGTACGCTGCGTAAACGGTTAAAGTTACGCTAAAATGATGTATGATAGAATTGTTCCCCTTCAAAAGTTCTAAAAAAAAGTCCGCGATAGCATATGTCTATCTGTTAAGGTTGGCTCACTGTGACCATTTTTACACTAACCAAATTTGTTCAAAAATTAAGCATTATTTGTGAAGGTGTTTTTATAAAGATGATATTAATCCTTATCCAAATAAATACGTTATTCATCACAAGTATTTAATTAAAAACAAAATTGCCTTTTACATCATTCGATTTCAATGAATATCTTAGGAGATATCGCAAATTTAAAATAACATTGCAGTAAAATAATGATCAAGTACTGTATTGCGCGCGCCTTTATGTACCGGGCCGACGCGCGCAGTCATCAGTTAGCTCTGCGAGACCTTCCTTCTGCGTAAACGAAGGGGGTTGAAAGTTAGCGTTAGCCCAAAGTAACTATTCCACGCGGACGGAGTCGCGGGCAGAAGCTAGTGTACAATAAAAGGAAACCGATTTCAATAGCAGATATCTCATAGATAAGCTATCAATAACTTATTAATGATAGTGAATCAGACCCCTTAGTGAAATAGAATAATAAGAGAATAGCTTCCGCCCCGGGGTCCTCCCGCATTTCCGGGGATTTTCAACTTTCCCAAGATAGCGTATATCCTTTCCCATGCTCTAGTATATATCTGTACCTTATTCTATATATTATTCAGTAGGAATATACATACACACCAGATTTCATAAGCATTTCCTATAAAAATATTAAGACTAGGTTTTTTTTTCAGCTAATGCTCGCCAACGTGATAACATGCATATACGCCATGTTTATGATGATGGTCATAGTTGGTATCGCCCTGCAGATCGTTCAAGACGGCTGGTTGGCGCCATCTAGTATATTCACTATAGCAACCTTTGGTATATTCTTCCTTACCGCCGCACTTCACCCGCAGGAAATAATGTGTCTGTTGTACATAACTATATATTACATCACGATACCTAGCATGTACATGTTACTGATTATATACTCGCTATGTAATTTGAATAACGTATCGTGGGGAACGAGAGAAGTCGCGCAGAAAAAGACAGCAAAGGTATGATTTAAAATATTATCGTTATTTAGTGTTTGCGTTAGTAGTCTTTCTCTTTTAAATACAAAACACATTGGACCATTTGACAACACTTCAAATACTTTTCTACCAAAAAGAGCTAATAAGTTAGACACTAATAAAAATATGTATTTTGAAATAGAGTATGTTTTGTATCATCTTAGGAATTAGAACAAGAAAAAAAAGAAGCTGAAGAAGCTAAGAAAAAGATGGACGATCAAAGCATACTGAAATGGTTTGGCAAAGGAGACGAAACTAGTGGCTCGCTTGAAATGAGCGTATCAGGTTTATTTAGATGTATGTGCTGTACCAACCCAAAGGATTATAAAGAAGACCTGCATTTACTACATATAGCTAACTCCATTGAAAAAATTGAGAAGCGATTGGAAGCTCTGTAAGTGTTTTATTTATTAACTTTTATCCAAACATGCTGGTAAACTTATGCTGAGTTTTTTAGTAAGGTACTTAACATAACACAGGATTATTTTATGCCAATATTGAGTTTAGTAATTGTTTTTCTCATATAAAACAAAATGAAATAAAATAAAACCTCAAAAAATTATGGAAACTCAAGGAGACTTCACCGAGAAGCCGTCGTAAGAAGACAGCAAGTAACATTACTTATTAATTTCAAAGTCCTCGTGGTTACTCTGTCTTCGCCGCTGGTCGGTCATGGGTCCGATTGGTATGGCATTTGTGTGCATGAACATATTACTATCCATATAATTTTCCAGGGAAAAGATCCAGGTTTTTTTTGCGTGAAAGAATAAATCGTCCATCCATTCTTATAAACTTTCGTATTTATAATATAAGTAGAACCATATACCTATCAGTACGAGTGTTGTATGAAGAATGTTCCATAATTGATTGGTATATTTGTGTAGGGGAGCGCCCGGTCCCGGGGTGCAGGAGCAGGCGCCGGGGCGGCGGCGCTCGTCCGTGGCGCTGCGCGGGGACGGACTCGTCTCCGTGCCCGAGTACGAGGACAGCGAGAACTCCAGCGACCTCATACCAAGGGTATGTCTGCTAATGTCCGATAAACTTCTCTAAATAATCAAATCAGTGAGTCCCTCACCCCCAGCGACACCCTGAGCTCAGCGCTGTTGCTTAAACTACTTCGGTCGAGAGCCCTCAGCGCTCACCACTTGTCCGCGTAACGGTGTAACAGCCATCAGAGGCCAACACCTTCTAGTCCAAAAAAACCGGGTATGCTTGCTGCATTGAATTATACCATTCACCTTGACCTTTGTGTAGAATTATCACCGATTCGTGTTTTAGTTTACTCTGAACTCGATTAAAAGCTTCACCATTTTGCGGAAATATTGTTTAGGTACCTACTAAAGTACCTAATTAGAAGTGTTCATAATCAATTGATATACTTAGTAAATCGATAAATCTATACTATTACTAGTAATATATAAAGCTGAAGAATTTGTTTGTTTGAACGCAATAATCTCAGGAATTACTGGTCAGATTAGAAAAATTATGTCAGAGGAAGGCTATATAACATCACGCTACGACGAATAAGAGCAGAGCATCAAACAAAAATGTTGCGAAAACAAAAGAAAAAGAAGTTACGCGCGTCAACTAGTATAAATAATAAAGGTTTTCTTGGAACAAAGTTCATTAGGTAGGTACTTTACATTATTTAATTTTATTCATCAGGAAGAGAGAGATGACCTTATAAATCCGTACTGGATAGAAGATCCGAACTTGCAAAAGGGTGAAGTGGATTTCTTGACCACCGCCGAGACGGAGTTCTGGAAAGACTTGATCGACGTATATTTGAGACCCATTGATGAAAACAAAGAAGAACTGGTATGTAGCGTGCTTCTTATGTCATTCTGAAGCTAAAAATATTAACATAAATTATTTAAGATCATCAAAATGTTACATCCTACTAATAGATATTAAAATGCGAACGTTTGTGAGTGGATGGATGATTATTACTCTTTCACACAAAAACTACTGAACTATTTGGATGAAATTTGGAACTTATACCTTTAACTTATACTTCTAACTTAACACATAGATAGGCTAATTTGTATCCCGGGAAAATTGAAAACCCCCGGGAACGCGGGTGAAGTAGCGGAGAGCCACTAGTAGGTCACATAAATATTATTTTTTGATATCAGGAGCGCATCAAGACAGACCTGAAGAACCTGCGGGACACAATGGTCTTTGCATTCGTAATGTTAAACGCACTTTTCGTGCTGGTGATCTTCCTCCTACAACTGCGACAGGACCAGCTTCACATGAAATGGCCGTTTGGACAAAGTGTTTCCATTTCATATGACGAGGACCAAAATCTTGTAAGTATTATAACATTGGCAATTACTTATATATACCATTACATAACCTATTATATAAATAAAAAGTAATTTCCAAATGTTTTGCTTAGTCCATAATTCGAGAACTGTTATTGGTCTTGAAGGGTTCTTAAAAGTGCAATTATCTACATATCTTATCTATATATTTGATAGTAGTACTATTATGTACTATATCTGCGATCTGGTTACCATAGTTCAAGCTCTGCTTGCTTAGTTTGTACTCAGATAGGATATAGGTATGTGAATGATGTCCCAGGGTATTAAATAATGCCTTTAATACAAATTTAGGTAACAATCCATCAAGATTACCTGATGTTGGAGCCTATTGGATCCCTGTTCCTGATATTCTTCGGTTCTGTGATGATCGTCCAGTTCACGGCGATGGTGTTCCACCGGCTCGGTACGCTCACCCACTTGCTCTCTACTGTACAGCTTAACTGGTACTTCACTAAGAGGGTATGTTATTTTATTGTATTTTAATATTTTTAAGAGAAACTTACAGCAAATAAAACAGTAGTAAGATGCATAGTTATAAATAAGCCATTGAAATGTTTCGTCAAATAGATGATGAATATAAATAATAAGAACCACCAGAGGAATGCCAAGTACATTTATTTTACAGAAAAACAACTTAATATCAATATTCGCAAGAAGTACTACAAAGTAAACATAGTTAAGCAAAACAATGATAATCACTTAAGCTAACTAAAACACAGTTATACATATTATAACTTCTTTCAAGTATTATACAACGTCTAAAAATCGATACAATTTCGACGGTTGTTTAAGAATATATCTTGGATGTCCAAACATGCTCTGTGATATTAGGTCGTCATCGCTCCTTTATGGCTTTTTAACACCGATGCGTTATTTGACAAGTTATCAAGGATCATGTTCCTCCTAACCCTTACAACTGAAGTATAATAAAACGGAATATTTATTTAATGTAACTACCGCTTATCGGCAGATAAAGGTGTGTTGGAAGTATCTCCTTACTGCACCAAATCGTTTTTCCAAATATGTTTCAAGATCTTTTTCTGGTTCTGTGGCTAAACACAGTATGACTAAAGTTGGCCATAATTGTCAACCTCATTAAGCACATTTCTAATTAGCAGTATCATTTATAAGAATTGTGATAATTAACTTAAATCACTTGATTCTCGAATGATGTTCGCATTGTTTGATTTTATAAAAAAAATATCCAAGGTATTACAAGAAATCTAAAAATTAACTAGCTCTTAAGTGCAGCTGCTTATTATTTTAATATAACTATGGGTAAGGTAACGTAGGTTCCTTATGATTCCGTCAACGAAAGCTCAAAACTCTAGTTACGGTATCCATTGGCGTTATATAGCTGCAAAAATATTTTATAATCATACAAATTAACGTTAGTAGGCTTATACTTTCTACAATGCTCGTAATTATCATAATAATGCGCGTAATCCACTTTTTATACTGTTTAATAGCTTCATATTGTTCTGAGACAATGAATAAAGAACAATACATTAATAGTTTGACAAAAACTACAAAATGTATAGATACGTTCAGTATCTACGTATGTAGTGTAGGTATAAGTAGTGCTTATGTTTCATATGGTTATTGAGTGTATCAGTATCAATAGTGAAATCGATACTCATATATTTATTTTGTATAATAAAAAATATCCAAAACTCGGTATTTACCTACATAATGTATGTGGTACTTTTGTATGAAAAAAGGTATTTTTAATGCTTATCTACGTCGGTTCCTCATTCAACGTTTACGCAAGCCTTGTTAGCTGTTGTTATATATTGGCATGTTTAAATAGAGGTGTTGTATTATACTACAAGTACCATAAGTCTTCACCAAATCTCAAATTTGAGATTGATAGATTGAAATCTTATGTTCTCTTCGTAACCTGATCTATAGGTTTTATAAAGTAAATAAAAAATTATATTTCAGCCTGATGAATTAACAGAAGACGCTCTAATAGAACAACGAGCTATCGAAATAGCGAAAGACTTGCAAAAACTGAACACTGACGATTTGGAAAGACGCGGTGTCGACGAATCACACGTTTCTCGTCGAAAGACCATACAGAACTTGGAAAAAACTAGAGACACGAAGCAAAGCGTAGTTAATTTGGACGCTAACTTTAAGAGGCGACTTACTATACTCCAGAATGCTGATCCTGGTAAGATTTTTGATTAACTTATAAAAAATTTCTTATACAAAACAAGTAACAATTGCTTCTGTTTTGAATTTTATAAGAGTTGTACGGTTATGACTTATGTATGATAACTAAGATAAACACTAGATACATTCAAGTTATTAATAGCCCTTAATTAGCGTTAAACTTAACGCTTATATCTAACTTACACCGGGCACTATAGCTGTGAGTTCTTATAACATCTATCACAAAACTGCAGTTCCATTTGAAAGAGCTTGACTATGAAAATATCCTTCAGTGACTTGATACTTTTAATGTTCACGAGCGATAAGTTCTATGATGTCAATGATTCCTTGGGGTCAGTTCACACTTGGGTTTGAATGTTGTAATAAACCCAATCATTTACCATTATTATTAATTTCCAAAGCTCAAATATTACTTTGTTTCTAATTATTTAATTTATATAATAATTTTATTATCAGGAGTACCTACCTAGTGGGATTTAAATGGCATGTATCTCAGTGTCGCAAGTTTTTTTTTATATTTATTAAAGATGACTTACTTTTGGTCTCGGACCCGCCTTCTTAGACTCAATACCAAGTATACGGTTCAAGCGATTTTATATCTATCTACTTAGCGATGGTATCACGTCTACCGTCTCTCGGCGGCAACGCCACCGCTCGCCGCGTCACGCTCCGAGCTCTGATGTCGCGGCGGGACTCGGTGCTGGCTGAGAAGCGACGCTCGCAGATACAAGGAAGAGATTCCACTAATGCTTATCTCTACGATACACCAGGCACTACAGCTGTGAGTTAAACATAATTTTCAATAATTACCTGGGTTATTTTTCATAAGCAGAGCTATTGCAACCTGATAAATTAACTCTCATGTATTAGAAGGCTATAAATAAACACTTTTTTTACAGAGGTACTTATCTATATATATATATATTTATTCTTGTGTCACAATGTTAGTTACTATACTCCTCCGAAACGGTTTGACCGATTTTTATGAAATTTTATATGCAAATTCAGTAGGTCTGAGAATCGGCTACTATATATTTTTGCTACCCCTAAGTGATCACGGAAATTTTGTGGTAATCAACACCATTCTATATGACCCGTTAAATTGCAATATTAGATGTAGTTCTCCGGGCAAACTTCAGGCACCTCTTTCAGGAACTATTAGCTCTCTTAATACTATACTGTATTATAAAATGGTTTATTCGTAGCTAAACGACATGGGAGCCCGTCCGTCTGCGTCGGGCGCGTACATGAACCGCGGCTACGAGCCCGCCTTCGACAGCGACGACGAGGACGCGGACGCGCCGCGCCGCAGCACCGTGCGCTTTAGGGAACATTACGCCTGACTCTTCTGAGACGCCTGACAATCTACTAATGTTATAAATAAACACTTCCAATTTTTAATTATCTTTTTTTTTCAGTAGCTTAGTGAATTCTAAACTAATTTTTATCACCAGTGTTTTTATGATAAAAAAAATAATCGTAAGATGACCGATGTTATACATTTTCGGTTCGGTAGGTACCTACTATTAAAAAGGATGAATATCGAAGTCAAAGTCGAATCGATAAAAAGCAAAAGAAACATTGACTAAGTCTAGACTAGACAGACGTAGTATATAGGTATAGATATGCCATAGGTATCGATCAGATAGAGCTTACCTAAGTTACATGTGTGGTAAAAATTACGTCTAATCAAAACAGTTAAATTGAGTTTAAGGCTAGTTTGTAGTAAAACCAATCATTTAGGATTCCCAATTGGAAAAACCAAGCAAAAAAAATTGGCAAAGGTCCTGTAAAGTGAGTCAGAATCGAGAGCGAGTGAGGGGTACGAGTGCGGCTCGAGGCGGCGAGTGGGCGCCGCGTCACCGCGCCCGCCAGTGAGCGCGCGGCCTCCCGACCGAACGCACCAGCACTCGCAACATGCGTGCCACCACAACCCGCGAGTGTACTACACGCCTTATATTTACATTGTGAAGTGATTTACACAAACCCTAAGGATTTCACACTCGACCTCCCACTGTGAGCTCCCTAACGGTAAGACCGAAACGTTCTAATTCAACACCACCCCCAAAAACCTTTGACTTCTCGAGGCTATTGTGACCGATCAGCTGCGAAAGTATGCGGGGGGACTGTAGCAGTTGTTTACTTGCATAATTTGTTCTACTGTTATTTCATACAATGTTTTTGAAAGGCAGTTTGTTTTGAAATATTAGGCTGCAAACCGGTCTAATATCACGTAAAACTATTGCTCGATCATGCAAACTAATAACTCAAACTTTCGGAGTGACACGTTAAGTTTCTCTTTTGAAAGTTTCGTAACCATATGCAAAGTCAAAACAATACGTCGCACTCTACTTAGTTAATGATTAAAATTTCTAAAATATATACTTAATTACAATTTTGAAGATCATTAGAATATCTCACGGCTTTGCACGGTTGTCCATAGGTATCAATGATAAACAAAAGTGAATGTAGGCGATGTCTGTATGGGAGAAGTCAGAATGGGAAACAAAGACAGACGTCACTTCCTCTGTTCCTCTACACATTGGCCTCTAAATCAAGACTAACGTTATACGATTAAAAGATACTGATATGAAATTAATATGACGAACCAAGGTCTGAGACAGCGGCGGTGCAGTAGACACACGGCGACTGTAATGGCCATGTATTGTCTATTAATTGCTCTGGTGATAGAGATAAAAACCAAATATCTGTTTGTACAACGGACCTGTAATAGCGAAAGCAATTACTATTGCATTTGCAGTTTCAACTCGTTATATGTTTTGTATGAATGGAGGCTATATAAGTATTCATAGTGCAGCCCTAAGACCTCGCACGCGTCCGGTTCCGTCTGAGGGTTCCCGCTTTGAATACCTTTTTTTTGTGATTTCCGCGATGTTAGATAGTTAATTACACGCAATTACCTAATTGATAGTAAACTTAGTTGCGAAGCCGGCCGACATGTTCACGTGCAATATTTAACAAAGCGTAATTATTTTCAAGGAGTTTTCGCTATTACTTACCAATTTATGACGTGAGAAACTACTAGATACGATTACATGTAACTTGTGGGTTTCATCAACGGAATGAATTGTGTTCTTGATTCGTTGCTCTTCTCTAGACATTCTATCATCAAGCAAGTTTGCAAGATAATACGTTCCGATTGCATCAAAACTTAAAGCTAGTTTAAGTTTGCTGTTCATGATGTACTAGATCATATTTTAAATGTTAGTTTAGGTAGCAAGTATTATAAAATGATATCCTGAAGTTATAAACACAGTAGGTACCTATATTTATTGTTTATTTTATAAAAACTTTAACAATGGTTTCTCATAAAAAAAATGTAAAGTCAGATACCTACTAACATTTTTGTGAGTCATACAGTATGAAACGTATGATTCACAACAAGAAATTTAAAATACCTTAAGCAAGGAAGGTTCTAATGTGGAGTATTTTATGAAACTACCTTTAGATATCTATTTAATAATATTCCTGCACGCTGAGCGGTTAGACTGTTGATATTTTGCATCGATGAAATCCTTTAGCATTTTAATTAGGAATGTTTTTTTATAGGTATATGAATGCAGCTTAAACTTTTACCCTCGTAGGGCTGATCTTTCTCAACTCATGATCTCTACTAAGTAATTTAAGTTACCTTGCACTGAATAAAATCATTATTTTTATCTAATAATTTTTTTGTAGGGAGTTGGCATTCTCTAGACGACCTTGACAGTAATTAAGCGAAAGATAATGAATTGTTAGTATTTATTTATTGTAGGTCAAATAGAAATAGCGAAGTATGTTTTATTTCTCTTTGTAATTCATCACAAAATACGAATTCAGGAAAGTGTGGTAAATATTTTCTATATATTTTATTTCTTTTACGATAAAATATAATAATAGATTGTACTGAATATAAAAAAGCAAAAAGCCGTACACGCCATGCAGACGCAATGTAGCGCGAGTTCGTGCTCTATAAAAGACATCAACGCGCGCCCACGACTACATTCCCAACTATTGGTAAATGCCAGTACATTTACTTTGTAAGTATTTGCGGAATAAAATGTTAAACTTAAAGTAAACTTTGTGATTTATTATTATAAATGACCTAACAAGCGAATACTATGTGCTAATACTATATAAGTGTAGTTGAATGTTTTTATACAACTGTCAAAAAAACTATCGAAACCACCTCCGAGATTGCGCTAATAACTTTCTCTTTTCTTATAGAGATTTTCTCGTTCGTATAGCCGGTCGATAGTAACCTGTGTAACAACAATAGGTTGCCTTGTAACATGTCTACGTAGAGTAATGTAATGATCGTTATCGAGTCACTAGCTTGGGTGGTTGTTAGTATGACACGGTCGCGAGAGCGGATAATAAAGTAACATAATAAATAACTATGACTTTAGGAGTCATGTTCATATAAAGTAAGTACGTAAGTACCTTAATAGAGTACCTACATATCCTATTTTTTGAGTTCACAATATATTCTAAGTAGTACTTATGAGTTCCAGGTGTAATATGTTCAGCCCAAACGTGATTAAGTCTATGCAATAATTTTGCACCAATATTGCTATTGGTTTCTATAAACAATCTTTGTGTTTCTATAAATGTTACATCTCACTAGGACTTAGATAAAAAACGCGACATTATGCTGACATAGACGGGCACTAGTTACATAAATTAAGTCAAAGTTAAAAAGTGAAACGAAATTCTAAATAGTATGAAAAAATGTTTGGATTTACTTTAAGTTTATGAAATATAAATGTTGCCGTTTCTAAGTCCGAGGTCATTGCAGACCACTCCGCCCAGCATCGTAGGCTCGGTCTACGCTCCGACGGATTTCTGGCACGCCACCGTTTCACATTATGCAAATGTAACATGACACGACATTCAAAAGACCCCACAAGAATCTTCTGCAGCCTAATTCCCGCAATAAAATTAGGTACGGCACACATCAACATACATTTCTAAGCAAAAAAACTTATAGGATCACTTTATGTACGGTAAAAAAAGATATTCTTAATACTAAAATGATGAATGACCTATAAAATTATTGTTACTAAATAAAAGACTTACTTTCTTAACTCACGTAAATAAAGACACAATAGAAAGTGGTAATTTAAAAATGTCTAATAAAACCAAATTGTTGAAGTTTCTTTACTCCAATAAGTCAATGAATTTGACGACCTATGACAAAAATAAACGGTATTTATATAAACATCAACAAAACTACCGTAAATCGTTTTACATCCATTGTGGTATATTCAGAGTACTGAACTTTGTAGCGTAGGATGCATATTAGGATATGTTTGTTATTAACGTTATGTAGATGTTTGTTTAAAGATAATAGGTGGGAATATTGAATTGAAAGGTCAACAACATGACCTCACATAACGCGGTAGTGTAGGGTTCAAACAACCTTCAAGTTGAAAGTTTATCAACAAGCCAATATTGACGTTGACTACGCGCATTGCACCAACTTCGCTTATATATTTCCAAGCTATAAGTATGTGCACCTTCTTTGCGATGTCAAGCAATTCTAAAATTAATCTACGAACGAAAAATTACAACTTGATCATTATAAAATATTGCATTTAACTTGAACCGAAAGAATGGAATCTCTTGGTTGTACAATCATTTATTTTCAACGCATTTTGCATAATAAACACGCAATCACAATCGATTAACGTTAAATAGTTAACGTAATTGGATTACAGTTCATAGCTGGTGTTACAACTTCTGTGCGGTGATATTTCACAATATATTTGAGACAATATTAAATCTAATATTAATTGATAGATATTTTTTTAAAGAACATGTAAAATATTTCAGAACCTACATGTTATTTGTCGCTCAGTCTCGGACTTGACTTAGCTACTGATTCCCCTCGAAATGCAGATATCTAACAAATTGTTTCCTAAAATACAAAATATGAATTAACCCTAAAGACAAAAATCTATTAATTCTGTATAACGACAAAGGGAACAAAATACCTTTAACTTTATGTCCACAATTTTATACTCCCTTTTTGGGCATTAAAGTGTTGCATTTTAAAAGTCTCTTTATTTAGTGACAAACTAAATTGGTATGAAGATCGTTAGCTTATTTCATCGAAAATCGTTTGCCTTATCCCATTATCATTATAATCGTATTAGTCATGGTGATTCTCGGCAATGGGTCCATCAAGACGTCATTGTGCATGGTATTTGCTCACTTACTTATGTATATGCTACGTAAAGCTATGAATGTAAGGCAGTGTTGCGTAGTTCTGAGAGGGGCGGAGGGGGAACCAGCTGGCGGCCGTCAGTAGTGAAAGTAAGCTTGAATCGGCCCTCGCGAGTCCGGCTCTCGGATTTATACTAAGACTTGAACGATAATATGATTTACTCAACATTTATGTAGGAAACTACTTGCAGCGACTTTGTAAGCCAAATAATTAGGCCAAATATGCCTCACTTGAAAAATGCAAGCGCAGATTAATTAGATTCGTTTACCTGGAATATTTCAAAAGATATACATACCTATTTGCCATTATTTTAATGCTAAATACTTAAATTAGATAAAACTATTTAGTATAGATAGATACCTATACGTACCTGCAGTAGAGATACCGTTTCTTTATGGAATCAGTCGCACCCTTAAATAAAAATACTTTAATATACAATACACTTAATATTAAATTAATTTTTACATTATTACATAAAACCACAATTTCTGACATTATATAAGTGTATTGTATGATACGGCACACTGATATATTTCCGGCATAACAAATTACGTCATCATCAAGTAGGTATGCTAATCGCTTCAGTGGCCGAGTGATTTTGGCAATAAACTGATCATCCTGGCTTCGATTCCTTTGTACCTTACTTGCATGCAGGCGGAGCTTAATAGTAAAAATATCTTAAAACGTTTTCTAAGAGTTCAGTATTATTGGGTGAAGTATTGCGAATAGATATGCGATATTTAAATGATAAGATATTTAATTATAATACAAAGGTACCTACTTGCCTTCGGTAATACAACGCATACATTAATAAACTTAATTATTGACGTGCAGTCGATAAAACTTGTTTATTATTTAATTAAATAGGTGAAACATTTAAAATAATTACACAAATATTCCTCTCTGATAAATCGAATCGTATATCACGCGAAGCTGCGTATGATGGATTTAAATAATGTTAAAGTCTTTCATGTCAGAATGGTGCTAGTCAGCAAGGGTGAGGCTTTTGTCCAGCGGAGGCCAGCGCAAATGTCGCTGACCTTGCGGACGACGACGCGGGCGCAGGCTACTCAGGACTGTACGCCTCCACTCTTCCACTATAAACTATGATACATTATTTATTTCATCCTTTAAAGTTAAGAGAGACTTATAAAATGTATATGTTTCAATAGTTTTTGTTAACGTAAGTGGAATCTGGTGCGTATCCAAGTTTTACTGGTTTGTACATTTGAATTGGATGTTAATTGATGATACTAATGTACCTATAAAAATGTTTGATGGAACATTTCATAATAAGATCCAAATCATGACCTACATATATAGGTATCCTAGCCATCATAACCTAATATACTGAATGAAATTATAAGCATAACCTGAAATAGTAAAAAATGTAATCGTCTATAGTGATCAGTAATTAAAACTTTTGTAAAAACAATCTATTACTAAAATATAAAAGGCGATTTAAAAAAATATTGATGTAATTAAAAATAATTTCTTTTGGCAGATATTCAAATAAGTGCATTGTAAGTAAATACAAATCAAGTGTTGAACACTAACTCTGAAAGGGATGAATGACCGGCAAGGCCGAGGGCTCGCTTGAGATATGTGCATGCAGTGGTGGTGTGATTCATGCGTTCAATACTGCAAAGAATGACCATGAATTTAAACGGTTCCAAATTTATGATCGCTTATACACATATTTATATCAGTTAGATACTCATTACTCACTCATTGATAAAAATTTCACTCTCAGCAGTTAGACAATATCCTGATTTAATATTATTCGGTAATATGTCGATGTAATGGAATTGATCTTAAAACTGGATCCATTTTATTTTGTTTGTCTTGCGATTATACTTGTCACGTGAAGTATACTTTTGTAAATCACGACTCACAACTTGTACATAGCGCAGTAAAAGCGTGACGACTGTTGAAGCGGTCAAAATGGAAAGCCATGATGACAATATTTTCGACAATTAAACTAGCTCAATTAATCCGAACAACCAACTTCTCAAGCGTACGTACCCATTTAGTTATTGAAATATAAATAAGAAAAACGAAATATTGTGATAAGTTAACGGATTTCCAGTTTGACTGTGATGGCAACTTATTGCAAACCAGTAATGGAATAGTTCAAATTAATAGTAGTTTAGTATCAAATGAATAAAATTTCTGGTACCTACCTAGGTTTGTGTGGTTATCTCCACCCTATATAGAACATGAGATTTCCTAATATGTATGATTTAATTTATTTGTTAGTTCTATTTTATCGAAATAGGATTGAAATGTTGTTTATTAAAATCGAATTAATAAACAAGGTTTATAAATGAACATTAAATTACTCGTATTGTTTCGATTCTATGGTTAATAGAGGAGATTGTCTCATAGTTGCAAGTTTATATGTCAAGGATTTTCCACGATGTCTTAGTCCTGCATTCCTTGCAGATTAGAAACTATATTTTACTACATATAATTTAATTTAATGTATCTCTTTTCAGACATAACACAATGGCGACGTCGGGAGGGAAGCGCCGAGAGGAGGGTAGCGATAATTCCGATGACGAGCTGACTCCGCTTGCAAACGAAATCTATGGAGGAAGGTAAGAGACGTAACCTGTATATATTTAGGATCTTTTCCCTAATTATTAGTATTAAGCAATATCAATTACATTAACGGTTATTCATCTCAAAAACCTATGACATCACCAGTAAAGCCTCAGTTCGACGGTAGGTAATCGCTTCGATACGTCATCATTTATAATATTTTACGGTATACTTTGCCATAATGCTTCAGTTTTTAAGCTGGTTAAAAGGTTATGTTTATATTTGCGGACTCTTCATTAAGATTCATAAATGTTGCCTTCACATCTGCTTCTACACTACATTTGTCTTTTATGACTGTGAGAAGTTTGGAATGTTAGTTTCTCTTACATATTACATAATTCAACTGAACGTAGTATTCGCATATTTGAGTAAGATTAAATGCTGCATAAGTTACATTTAGCCGTGTCAAAAGTTTTCTTAAATAGTATTAGGTATATAGAAATTATATATTAAGATTGTTGTGTAGTTGCAAGTAGCATTAAAGATCTTATTTCTACGGATATTTTGTACAAATGATGTTATTTTAAGCTTGGCCGATGTAGTGATTGAATTGACCAGACATAATCTTTCATACTTATATTCTGCGTAGATACACGCGGTTATGACATATTCAATAGTACCTATTTATGGTTAGTCAATAATGAACTACGATTATTATTAAATAATTATTTACTTATCATGGGTTTTGTAATTGACATTATATATTATTATATACAGCCGTGGTGGCTCAGTTGGGAACGCACCGACTCACGATCATGAGGGTGCCGGTTCAAATCCTTGGCCCGTACCTCTGAGTTTATAAAAACTTATGTACGGATTCACACCACTGGCTTTCGGTGAAGGAAAACATCGTGAGGAAACCTGCATGCCTGAGATGTCACAATTAAAGGCATGTGAAGTCCGCCAATCCGCACTAGGCCCGCGTAGTGGACTATGGCCTAAACCCCCTCGATGTTAGGGGAGGCTCGAGCTCCTCGGTGGAGACGTATATGAGCTGTTGATGATGATGATTATTATCGATGGAAACGTCGTATAAAGGTCCATGAAACATCGTCAAACGATGTGACTAATTACCTACCTGCAAAGTGGTATTGATAGATAACATTGTAACTATCCAATACCTAGCTTATTCATAGTAGGGTCTTTAGAACATGTTGCAATCTTTTATATGGATATCTACATTAGCTAATGTCATACGACCGAATTTGCGTCGATATTATAATAGATAATAATAACTGAATTACCTCATAAGTGGAAGAATAATTGGTAATTACTTAGTTGGAAGAAATGGAAGACTCTACAATGATTTCAATTCTATTTAAATTTAAATGATTGAATGTTGGTGATGTCCATTTCTATTCTAGTCACAAAGTCATTTCTATCCTAATGATTAACGACACTGATTTTCAAGTTATGGGTTCAATCGTATCAAATATGTATGTCCCAAAATTTTGACATTTTATTGTTATTTTTTTTTTATACCACAATTCACCAACACAAAGCAAGCTAATTAGCAATTTACCATATAATAATTTCGAGACGGACGTAGCAAGCGCGTGATTGAGCAACAGCACAAGATGACTCGCGTTAGTTCCGCTTCTTTAAGTGTACCCAACTCTCACTCACGAGCTTTAACTGCATTAACTCTTTATTTTGCTTTTACCATACGCATTTTAGAGAAGAAAAGTGTTTTCCAAGGCAATTAACATTGGTACTGGCATTATGCGACTTTAGTATATCTACACTGTAATAATAATTGACAGTTTTATATTGTGCATGACAGGTGTTAAAACAGGTATTTTGTTTATTCGGATCACTCGTTTCCCAGATAAGCGTTACCTTTTTTGGTAGCTAATAAAATTATAGTTGTATAGTAGTATATTAAATATATACACCTACAATATTTTACATATCATGGCAATAATAATTGTATAAAAGAACTAAATAGGTCGAATTCATTCAGATCTCGACCTAGATCTGACCGCATAAACTTCTTATAAACACGTTAATTCAAATAAAACGCCAAGAAGTTTGGGATCAGCTCAGGTAGGTAGTTAGAATAAAATACCTAGGAGAACAATTCTTTTGTATCATAGAATATTATTTAGACCCAGAGGTCGAGTCACGTTCGCCGATCGGTCACCGTGGCCCGGAACCCGCTCAAATGCCAAGGTTGACAACTCTGACGACACAACTTTCGATCGATCGCGGCTGCGCCACATTTTTGCGCCCCACTTCGTTCTGTAGCGGCCTCAAGAATACAAGACTTATCGAATAGTAATCGGTAAATGTTTATGTTGCGTTAACAAAGACGGTAGCTTGATGTCTGTTGTACATTCATCACAACTTAAGATTAACCTATCTTTATTTTTGTATGTTAAAAAGTCACACAGAACAAAATTAAATAAGTAAGATTAGCCCTTTCGCTCGGCTCATTAATTTTGTATAATCTATACAGATTTAAATTAAATATGTGATGAAGGTACCTAAGTACCTACTTAGATCAATTCGTATTTTCTAATTTATCAAATGACAAACACTGCTACTTACATAGGTATATTAGACATTAAAAAAAAACAGACAGTAGGTATATTTACATACTGCATAAAATATTGTCTCGCAAACGTGTTTCTAGTTGTTTCTTTAAAAATTCAGATTTGGGTACCAACTAGATTTGAGATTTGCTTCTACACTGATTAAAAACTTAATCTTATAAGAATTTTTGGAGAAACAAGACTGAATTTTTGTCTACTATTAGGACGCTTTCGCCGGGAAAATATAAAATAGTGGTGGCATGCATTTTGTACCTTCTATCGTTGGACGGAGGTCAGGCGTGAGCGGAATATTTGATAACAACGGACTCCTAACATCACATCTTTTATTTACTACTGTTCATAATAGTACCGGTTCGACAAACCTACCGATGCGATGCCGATAGAAAGATATAAGTAGGTACTGACCAATTAAACTACTTAATATAAGGAATAACACAATGTATAATTAAACAAATTTATAAATTGGATGCGTCATTTGATAGGTCTAAATCTTTATCTCTTAAATTTTAATGATTGTCTTGTTTGTGCTTACGGTACATAGGGTAAATCGACTAATAAGAGTAGTGGTGGGAAAAAGGAAATTTGAAAGATAAACAACAGACAATTAACATGGAAAATAAAAGACACGTTCTGCATATATAGGTATTATTAAACCAAGTTTGAATCTGCAGACTTGCCTAAAATGACGTAATTGTCACAAAATGCCATAATTTATATGTTGTATATGGAAACGAGTAGAAGCTCATGTGTGGTGGCTCTTCCCCGGACGGCACATTGGTCGTTGACCTCTGACAACGTTGGACATTGGGCATGAATCTGGAGGTAGTGTTTCGCATTTCAAATGAACGTTACCTAAGCAACGTCCCGTGGCCGGGAACTTGTTTATAGATCGTTTGGTTTGGGATTGTCTTGTATTTTAGGCTCGTTACTTTTACCTATCTATGTAACAAGCCTTTGGTTGGCGTTGTGATAAGTGACTTACTTTCAAGCCGCTGGTTGTGGGTTCGAATCTCTCCCAGGACAAACATTTGTATGAATGAATATGTCTCTATGTGAATGTAATTTTCTAAATAAGTAGGTATGTATGTATTCAAAAGTAGCATACTTATGTAGTAAATCAGCTATCTGGTTACAATATTACAATTTTGCTTAGTTTGGAACCAGATTGGCCATGTGCGAAAAATGTCCCAGGATATTTAACTTCTCTTTTTGTCTTTAATTTTCAAGTATTTTATTGGCAAATATAGGTATTTAAATAAAAGCTTGTGAAAATAAGATGTAGCGACTAACACCAGTGCATTAAATCAACCTATGAAATACCTAAAATATAGGTTCAAAACTTCTATCATGTGCACACTAACAGAAATAGTTACAACATTATCTGTCAGGCACAGCACGTGTATTAATAGTCTTAGTCAGGCAAAGGCTTTCGTAAGTTTTCGTGAGCGAGCGACATTGAGTGATCTATTGTTCGGCAACGTGCGCGCCAGCGCTCAGGCTTTGTAGGCGACGAGCGCTGCATCTGTAGTAAATGTAATGCCTAATCCACCTAGACACGCTCGTCTGGATCGTGTGTGTGGAAGGTCAAACAGCAAAGTTATGAATTCAGACATGATATTATGACCTCGCATATAAATTTAAGCGACTGTGACCTGGCTGAATGAAAATAAACTAGCTATTCAATAAAATAGATAATATACATTTTATAAATATTTCTATCTAATAGAAGATGAACTTGAAGCTATGATAATTGAGATTTATATTTTACTATAATTAGGCTTGTGTCTCTGCGTGATGCCGATTTATTAATTAAATAAACATCAACAATTAAATCCGAGAAGACAAGAAATACCGCTAATTTTAGGTCTTGTTATTTATACAAATATTATTACAAATCTAATACCTATCTATTAGCTAAGATAAAAATATTTTTTTGGGAAAAATAGTGATTTGCACTCCATTAATACTACATAGAAATAAGCTTAAACTTGTTACATCTGCTTATAGACTACAGAAAGTGCAAGGGTCATTTTTAGGACTTGGTGCACGCTTTTATAACAAAATCCCTACAAATATTTTAGAGTTGCCTATGAATAAATTTAAGGGACGAGTCAAGTCAGCTTTGGTACAGAAGGCTTATTACAGTATAAACACAGTATAAACAGACTAATATTATTATTGTAAAAACATAGTTAAAACTTGTTTTGAAAAGAGTAATTGCTGGGTTTCTTGCTGGCTCATCACAGCAAAAGCAACCTTCCGAACCGAGCATTAGAATCGACGTTTCAGAAGTGCCTGTGAATGCCTATTTGAATTAATAAATATATTTCATTTCATTTTGGTAAGAGTTGTGTGTTTGAATGACTTTCATTGGAAAAGCGGTAGTGAACATGTGTGCGTAGATAATGGTCATCAGAACTGCAACGATATAATTTCACGTGCCCAGTGCTGCAGAACGAAGAAATCACCGCACATTGAATCAAACTGGGCAATAGTAGACTAAATACTGAAAAAATACAATAATGATTATCTGTTATTATAAAATATCTTGTAAACGTAGTCGATTCGCAATCACAGTTTTTATTCGTTATTTATCTAGCCGCTATTTTATATTATGAAACAACATTGTTACGTTTTCGACATAATGAGGTACTACTCATGTTATTCGAAGAAAGGTAGTACTATAGCTATGTACCTACCTACATTAATTATATCATTGTTTGCAAACTAAGACACAATATGCAAAATGCTTTCAGTAGATAAGTAACGGTCTCAGGTATTAGGCGAACTTTAGAAAGGTTCAGCTGATTAAGTCATTAAGCAACTTTTAAATTAAATTGGTCGATGATTTTAAGGAAATAGAGTTAACTAAAGTAATAAGTAATTACGTATTCACTCCTGTAACCAGTGCTAAAATTAATATTCACATTTTGTCCAGTGACTGACAATAGCGGACCATTGTGTGGTGTGGTGGACGCGTGCCGCCTCACGCCAGTCACTATTCCGATGGCACTGGTTACTGTCCTCGTAACTCAACAATGAGTTCTTGAAAATATTTCACCCTACGAGGATAGAAACCGGAAAACAAAAAATCCTGCTTAATTATACTAAAATCGCTTGTACTATAAAAGTATTTTGTTTTCCTTCATTATGGTGGTCTAGTGTGGTGAAGTGACTATGAGTGATCATGATCGTAAGAGTCATTACGAGAGGGAGGAACCCGAAGAGGCAATTTATATCCCAAATAATAACAACTCAATTTATAGCACTGGAACGTTGCACTACTGTAGCATTTACAGGTACCTACCAGTAAATATACAAAAGTTTTTTTTGTTAAATAATTCAGTATTATTTTTAACTGATATTTTTGATATGGTTCACGGGTCTTGTAAACACATTTCTGGAATTATTTTCAAAGATTTGACCGATGAGGGGTTTTATACCTCTACGCTGACAATTAAGAAATTATTTAATCATAAATGGGCATATTCGAATCGTTTGGTAATAAACAAGTGAATAAATGAATAATTAAAAACTTTCTAGAAAATTATTGAAGGCTATTATTATGTTGTTTCCTATGTATACTTTTCTATGACACATAAACCAATATTGTAAGCAGAGAGGCAGTTACCTACTTATATTTAGTGATTTGAAACCATAAAGGTAAATTTGTACCTACATTAAACATATAAATTATTCGTTACAATAGTTATTGGTTTACATACGCTGGCATCAAGCATTGTACCCTTCATATATTTTTTTGTAAGTAGGTACACAAAATAACTAACTAACTGAATAACTGGATACGTGGAGCACGTTGGCATGTTTCCGTGAATAAAAACTAATTTGAAGGAAACAGTATTCGTCCGATAATAATAGGTATATTAAGTAGATACACAAACTTATAATGTGTAAATTATGCCTGTGGAATAAGTACCTAGTATGAGGCGTTTCCACTGTGTTAATCCAAGGGAAACCTTTCAACGGCAGGCCAGCGTAATGGCGTCAATGCATAACACAACGCATTGCTAATTAAATGGTGTTCAATCAACTTTCTAATATCAAACTCAGGTGGCATAACTGTACAATCGTTCATCATTTACGCCTGACTCTGTTGGTTTACGAATATATAGGTAAAATATTAACAAAATAATTAGGTATAGTATTATTAGTATTATAAATAGCAGGGCGTTGTTCGTTATTAGAATCCTACTATTAGATAGAGTAGGATTCTGGAGGTCGTATTTATTCCAAAAATGTTAGGTCAAACAAGTTCTGGACAGGCATGCACCAAACGCGGCGTGGCGGTTGCAATGCTTAATTGGGTTACCACCGTCGTAGCTACTGGCAGTTACCTACCTTACGTAAACCCCACTGTCACAACCAGTAGGCAAAGTACACGATCCGTGTTGAAATATTGAACGCTGTTACCATTTTCTAGTCCTGAATTAGCATACAAAATCATACATACGAAGGTCAATTTGCAATACTTATAGTCGGAAGCATATCGGAAGGAAGTCTTAAGAAACACACGCAGCGAACGTATATTTAGACGAGATTTCTCTCAGCTGAGTGGCGTGTGAAAGTTGTTTTTCTCGCTTCAATGTCAACGGTATTTCTGCGTTGTTTCGGGATTTAGAGAATTTACTATATTATTCGTATTTTTCTACTGATATGTGCATCGAAAAATAATACATACCTTTATTTTTTTTATTCCAGTCAAAGAACGGTACACGAAACAAAAGGATGGGATATTTTTCGGGAGTTTCCACCGAAGCAGGACAGTGGGTCTATGGAAACGCAGAAATGTCTGGAGTTTACAGTCAGACTACTCAAAGTAGTGGCTTACCTCGTCACCTTCATAGTAGTGCTGGCTTCAGGAGTCGTCGCAAAGGGGACTGTGCTCTTTATGACATCACAACTTAAAAAAGACAGACGACTCGCTTATTGTAATAGAAATTTAGGTGAGTAGTATCAACATATTGTTCTTCTATCTAGTGTAAACTATAGTTTAAGTATTTAAAAAGATATCCTGATTGAGATGGAACAATAACTTTAAATATCAAAATAAATAAAGTAGGCGAGATATGGTTTTAATAAATAGATATGACTATTGTTGGTACGGCATATTACCACAATTTCTAAATATAGGTTCTTGAAATTGGCAATTGCAGATATTTCAAGCAAACGACCTTAATGTCCAAAAGACATTAAACACCAAAATTAGGAGTCATATTTGGATGACGTATTGTAAACATAACGAATTTTACATTATGCAGAAATTATTTCACATTTCAGGTAGAGATAAACAATTTCTGGTGAGTCTACCAGATGAAGAGCGTGTGGCGTGGATGTGGGCAATCCTAGCAGCATTCGCCATTCCTGAAATAGGCACGCTCATACGTTCAGTTAGGATATGTTTCTTCAAGACCTCCAGGCGACCTACAAGCGCCCAATTTATTGTGGTAAGCTTAAGTTTTTGTATGATTAGAAAATTTACTATGAAATATCATAGGGGTAGTATCATTTATTCAAGGAATAAATAACAGTAGTAACAACTCATTATAGAATTTTTGTACCTTTAGTTACCTACTAAAGGTAGAGTATGTTTAATGAAGAGGTTTGGTTAAATAGTTTTTATTTATATTCTTGAATGGAGAAAATAAGTAGGTACTACTAATAAAACTTAGTGTAAACAATTTGTAAAGCGTTTTGAAATTAATTTTGTTTATCTTGCAGGTGTTTGTAGCCGAATCTTTGCATACCATCGGCATGGGGCTTTTATTTTTCAAGATCTTGCCTGAATTAGATGTAGTTAAGGGAGCAATGATAACTAACTGTCTTTGTTTCATCCCGGCAGTACTTGGCCTTCTTTCACGAAGCTCTAGAGACTCCAAACGGTTCGTAAAAGTAATTGTCGACATGGCTGCGATTGTTGCTCAAGTCACAGGCTTCATAGTGTGGCCTCTTCTCGAAAACAAACCGGTGTTATGGTTAATTCCAGTAGCTTCACTGTGCATATCTTTGGGATGGTGGGAAAATTATGTAACGCGGCAAAGTCCAATTGGTAAGAACCAAAAAATCGGTCATTAATTTATTTACGACATTATTAAATGAGGATTTCTAAAATAAAAGTATTTTCAGGTATCATAAAAATCATGGGAAGACTAAAAGAAGAATTAACATTCTCTCGTTACTACACGTATAGATTTATGTCAATTTGGAAAATACTACTGTTCCTGATATGCATTCTTTTTAGCATTTGGATGGAAGGTGACGAACCAGCAATGTTCTTCCAATTATTCAATTCAGGATTTGGACCACACACTATAGTTGTTGAAGAGGTATGTTAATAGGATATTGATGAAGTTTGGATAAGCTTTTTGTTGTAGAACCAAAGCCTCATACTATATTTTTTCAGGTGCAAACGCAACTCGGAGGCACAGTTATTCCAGATTTAGCCAATGTTACACTAACAGGTGATTCCGTAGAAGTTGCCGCCGCCTACAAGTCAGCAGTTTACGTAATGCTAATACAAATATTCGCGGCATACTTTTGCTACATTTTCGGAAAATTCGCATGCAAAATCCTCATTCAAGGTTTCAGTTATGCCTTCCCCATTAACCTGGTGATACCTTTAGTAGTAAATCTGCTAATTGCTGCATGTGGCATAAGAAATGGTGATACTTGTTTCTTTCATGGCACTGTTCCCGATTATTTGTATTTCGAAAGCCCACCGGGTAAGTGTTTGTACTATTTATAACATTTGTAATTGACTTTACACTTTTTTGCATGGGTGTATTCATTTATAAAATCTAATTTATTTTCAGTATTTACGCTGAGTGATTTCATTTCTCGACAAATGGCTTGGGTATGGTTACTGTGGCTGCTCTCTCAAACATGGATTACAATTCACATTTGGACTCCAAAAGCAGAGCGTTTAGCGTCAACAGAAAAGTTGTTTGTTATTCCTATGTATAATGGCTTGCTTATTGATCAAAGTATGGCACTTAATCGAAAGAGAGACGATCATAAAGATGTGAAAACGGAGGTATGAAAACGGATCATTATAATTGCTAAAAACTTACTAGACAGGTGCTTTCTAATTTTTCCGTATTCGATTCCAGGACCTTGCAGAAATTGAAAAAGAGAAAGGTGATGAATATTATGAAACTATATCAGTTCATACGGATAACACGGGTTCTGCTCCTAGAACAGTTAAGTCATCAGATCAAATAACAAGGATATATGCATGCGCTACTATGTGGCATGAAACAAAAGATGAGATGATGGAGTTTTTGAAGTCTATCCTGCGATTGGATGAAGATCAGTGTGCTCGTCGTGTCGCTCAGAAATATCTGCGTGTCGTTGATCCTGATTACTACGAATTTGAAAGTAATCCTTGCAATCAGTACTTTGGTCAGTAAATTTTGTTACTACCATGAATTATGTCACTAACACTGACTTTTTACTTTACAGCTCATATTTTCTTGGATGACGCCTTTGAAATATCGGATCACAGTGATGATGATTCACAAGTAAATCGGTTTGTAAAACTCCTCGTGGATACTATTGACGAAGCTGCATCCGAAGTACATCAAACAATTATTCGTATTCGACCACCTAAGAGATATCCCGCACCATATGGTGGACGTCTAACTTGGGTATTACCCGGAAAAACGAAAATGATATGCCACTTGAAAGACAAAGCCAAGATTCGTCATAGGAAGCGGTGGTCTCAGGTACCCATGAGTCCTAAATCAAGACTCACACAAAATTATTCATCAATATAATAGTTTTACAACTCGTTTACAAGTTGTTAGTCGCATGACTAATATAGAATAGTACTTAAGTAGTTATTAATTATAAATTGGATTCCTTACTTTTATACAATAAACAATTTTCAGGTGATGTACATGTACTACCTCTTGGGTCATCGATTGATGGAACTACCAATATCTGTGGATCGCAAGGAAGTCATGGCTGAAAACACGTACTTACTGACACTCGATGGAGATATCGATTTCCAACCTCATGCCGTTCGATTGCTCATTGATTTAATGAAGAAAAACAAGAATCTAGGAGCTGCCTGTGGTCGTATCCACCCTGTAGGATCTGGTAAGCATACCTTACACGGGCCAATCATATTAAACATAGTTTGTAGGAAATAGTGCTTTGGTAGCGTTTCATGTCTGTGATTTCACTAGAAAAATAAATTTATAAGTAGGTATCATAATAATTACCAATCAAGCCGACAAATTCGTGCACAAAAACCTTCGTTTACTTCTTTAACCATCAAATAACCTATCGATATTTTGATTTCAGGTCCCATGGTGTGGTATCAAATGTTTGAATATGCTATTGGTCATTGGCTGCAAAAGGCGACGGAACACATGATTGGATGCGTACTTTGTAGTCCTGGATGCTTCTCACTCTTTAGAGGAAAGGCTTTGATGGATGACAATGTTATGAAGAAATATACGCTACGGTCAGACGAAGCTCGGCATTACGTACAATACGATCAAGGTATAAAATCTTACTTAACAATTATTTTACTAAAATTTGATGATATGGACCAAAAACTCAAAATACATTATGTCCGAAATAAATGATTTAAAAACAAAAATGGTGTAATTTACAGGGGAAGATAGATGGCTATGCACGCTTTTACTACAACGTGGCTATCGTGTAGAATACTCAGCTGCTTCAGATGCGTACACCCATTGCCCTGAAGGGTTCAGTGAGTTCTACAACCAACGTCGTCGATGGGTGCCTTCTACTATTGCCAACATTATGGACTTGCTTGTCGACTATAAACATACGATCAAAATTAACGACAATATTTCTTCACCGTATATCGCTTACCAGGTAAAAAAATGTTTTTTTTTATACTCGTATAGGTTAACCACCAACTTGATATACCTAAATAGTACCTGCACTTAGATGTAGGTACGATACTACTTCACAACACTGACAATCATAATTTATTTCAGATGATGTTGATGGGTGGCACTATCTTGGGTCCCGGCACCATATTTCTTATGTTGGTGGGTGCCTTCGTGGCTGCTTTTCGAATCGATAACTGGACCTCCTTCGAATATAACTTGTACCCCATTACGATCTTTATGCTTGTTTGTTTTACAATGAAATCCGAAATTCAAGTAAGTTTATATGTTCTCTTAATTGGATTATACACTTAGATGTTATTGTTACAGGTTTATATGGGGCATTTATTTACTTATATGTCATTACTAACAAATTGCATTATTTTTTCAGTTACTGGTGGCGCAAATATTATCGACAGCATATGCGATGATCATGATGGCTGTGATTGTTGGTACTGCACTGCAGTTAGGCGAGGACGGCATCGGGTCTCCTTCAGCTATTTTCTTGATAGCTCTCTCGAGTTCATTCTTTATAGCGGCGTGCTTACATCCACAAGAATTTTGGTGTATTGTTCCCGGCATCATTTATCTATTGTCTATACCCTCTATGTACTTGCTTTTGATTTTGTACTCGATTATAAATCTTAACGTAGTATCTTGGGGAACTCGAGAAGTCCAAACGAAGAAAACGAAAAAGGTAAGCCTTAGTAAAAGTGTATGTTATATACTTTACATACATATACCGACATATAGAGTAGTACAGCAACTATTTTATGATTATAGGAAATTGAAGCAGAAAAGAAAGAAGCCGAGGAAGCCAAGAAGAAAGTAAAACAGAAGTCGTTATTAGGTTTTCTTCAAGGAGTTAATAGCAATGAAGAGGAAGGTTCTATTGAATTCTCGTTTGCTGGATTGTTTAAATGTTTACTATGTACACACCCAAAAGGAAACGAAGAGAAAGTTCAATTAATGCATATTGCGTCAACACTTGAAAAGTTGGAAAAGAAATTGGATAATGTAGAGAGGTTAGTTAAATTTATTAATATTACAGGATTTAATGTTAGTATTGTAAGTCATTATTATAGCTTTAAGTAACTAAAACACCTGAGTGATATAGTACTGCACATTCACAACATTATTTTCATACATATTGTATTCATAGTCTTTACTATAACTTGCTGTTTTCAGATCGATAGATCCACATGGTCTAAACAGAGGACGCAAGCTATCAATGGGACAAAGAGGTAGTACTAATGGCGATCATCAGTTGGATGCACTTGCTGAAGATCCTGATGAGGAGCATGGTTCTGATTCCGAGGCCGATACTATGTCGACTGTTCCAAGAGTAAGTAGTTTTATAGCGACAAACAGTAGAAATATCTTTTTAATACAGTTGCTCAAAAAGTGGTGTATTGCAGGGACGTATAGCGTTCGGGAAGTGGGCTATTACATACTAGGTAGGGCCTTTTTTTTACCATTCCCGAACTCGTGCGTCTCTTTCCCGACTGTCAAAATAATGTCTATTAAAAAGAAAAACCAACCATGAAGTTTTTGTGATTCATACAAATACGTTTATGTCATGTAATTTATTTCAATATCATATTTAATGAATGAGTTAGGTTGAGTTTCATTTCATCTCATTTAATTTCATTTTCATTTCATATCAATAAAAAAAATATACTGAAGACTAAGCTGTATGGATAGTTCCCTTTGCCTACCAAAATGGGTGAAGAAAAAACAACTGCTTATATTCTACTGTTGGCGCCATTTTCCAGAAATTTTCTTTGCGAGTTTAGTTTATTGTGTTTTTATTATTTTATTAAATTGCTTAATTTTTTCGCAACTGTATTAAAAATAGTCGTTCAGTACACCTGCGGAACCGTCATTGCAAAGAGTTCCGACAAACGTCTACCCGAGCCGCGGCGCAGCCGAAGGCGAGGGTTGACAGTCGTGACAGTCAGAACAGCCTTTCCGCACTTGTAATGAAATATTAATCCTTACTAATACGCAATTAAAAAAAGCGGCCAAGTGCGAGTCGGACTCGCCCATGTAGGGTTCCGTAGCAGAAAGTTCTATAAATGTTTTATTTATTTATTTTTATATTTGAGTTGATTGAATGAAAGGTACGCGGCTTACGATTTATGGCGTATAAAAAAAACTACTTACTTGATCACGTTCAAACCAATTTTTATTGGTAGTTTACATGGTAATGTACATCATATATTTTTAAATATTTTTGTGTCAGTTCTATGTATGGGGAAACCTCAAAATTTGTGTTTTTTTTTTCAATTTTTGTGTGAAAATCTTAATGCGGTTCACAGAATACACCTTTCCAAATTTCAACAGTATAGCTCTTATAGTTTCGGAACGACGGAAGGACGGACAGACAGACAGACAGACAGACAGACTGACATGACGAATCTATAAGGGTTCCGTTTTTTGCCATTTGGCTACGGAAGCCTAAAAATCATAAAAAACCAAAATGGTAAATATCTGTCATTCATTTGTTTCAGGAGAGAAGAGATGATCTCATAAATCCTTATTGGATTGAAGACCCGGAATTGAAGAAAGGAGAAGTGGACTTTTTAAATCCACCTGAGCTTCTTTTTTGGAAAGAATTGATTGATAAATATTTGTATCCAATTGACGCTAATAAAGAGGAACAGGTAAATTAGATACGGGATGTGAATTTAGGCAAACGTCTTGTGAAATGATGTTACGGTTTTATGTCTGTTTTCAATGTTTGTAATTCAAAACTATGGCCAGCTAAAATATACGTCGAATAGTAGGAGCATGCCTTTGGGCAAAGGAAAACAAAGCAGGTAAACCTTTTTGCCAGAAGAGTTAACATCATAGGTTTCAAATCCCTACCAGTCTGTTCGCATTGGAGCGCTATGATGTAAAAGTAGGCTAGACCCCTTCTGTTGAGGCATGTATGTAGAAATATCAGATGATATACCTTTGATGTTTTTCGTAATGGTGCTTTTTCTAAGACATATTTTCAAATGTTTGACATATTTTTAAGACCCGCATTAATAAGACTTTTTTTCAGATTTTAAGATATGCCTTAACATGTGTTTGATGATAATCTTCCCATAATTTTAGGCTCGTATAACCAAGGATCTGAAAGAACTACGAGATTCATCTGTCTTTTCATTCTTTATGGTCAATGCTCTTTTCGTACTCATTGTATTCTTGCTACAACTGAACAAGGACAACATTCACTTTAAGTGGCCCTTAGGAGTCAAAACTAACATCACTTACGATGAGGTTACGCAAGAGGTAACGTGAGACTCCACTACGCAGCGATCGGCATTCAACGATGACTCGGGACTACGACAAACGACAAACACCGTCCTCTCAGAAATCAACAGTCTCGATCCCAGTCACCCTTGAAAGTTGATGCAACTATAATGTTTTATTTTTATGAAATTACAGGCACGCATAGCTGGCGATTTAATAGAACTTCGCAATAAGTCCGTTTTTGCGTTTGTTATGTTCAATGCTTTATTCATATTGATAGTATTCTTATTACAACTCAACAAAGATCAACTCCACGTGGATTGGCCTTTGGGAATAAAGACAAATATTACGTACATCGAGGATACAGGCGAGGTATAGCCAAATGTTACCACATAATGTGTGTCACTTCACAAGTCTAACGACCTTCCTCTAACCGGTCTGTCTTGGGATGGCACACCAGCATGGAGTCCAAAAGACACAGAAGACTAAAATAACTCGGCGACACTTTATGGTTTCACACCTTCTAATAATATCCAAGCCTATTTGAATTCCTTACCTTAGTTTTATCTGTGGTTATTGCAAAAAGGAATATTTAGATAATCCTCTATATGAACCTATTTTAAAATGTTAATGATGGTGGAAATATTATAAAATACCCTCCCAATAATTTTGCACATTTCCAACCCAACACACAAAGGAAGTTAATTCTCTGTCCTCTTTATTAAGGTGGTGGAATTTCTTCCATTAAATACGGTTACAGGGTCACTGGTTCTTTGTATATAATAATTGATACACCAGGCCTCAGGAGACGTGGTGATTTGTTTAACAAATTAAATTACACTGTTTTCAATAATTTATTTATCTGATAGAACACGGTTTGAATTGTACTTATTTTGACATGTTTTATGTTATGTGTAGTGTAGGTACCTATTTGTATCCACAACACCGTATTCACAATGAGTGTCTCATAATGTAATAGATGTGAACTTAATTATTCTGCCTGCACTTGTCTATAACAACTGTGTCTTAGTAAAATCCTTGTATTATATAAGTTTTTAGTCCATATCTCAGCATAATAAATACTTAATACAAAAACAAAAAAATAATATAAAGATTTTATTGACACAACTTCCATTTCATAAGTTTTAACTATACACATTTACCAATTGCACATTCAATTGCGCATTTTATTATATCTACCAAATGAAACAATTAATTAAACTATATCATTGATATTTCAGGTGTTAATCTCAAAAGAGTATTTACAATTGGAACCTATAGGTCTGGTATTCGTGTTCTTCTTCGCTTTGATTCTGTTTATACAGTTCTCCGCTATGCTGTTCCATAGATTTGGAACTATATCCCATATATTAGCATCCATTGAACTGAATTGGTTCTGCACAAAGAAGGTAAATACCTACTGCATTTAATACAGTCAATTTCTAATGGACTATTATTACTTTTTCTTGAACTAATATCTTTTTTGTTACTCCAGGCGGAAGACTTATCACAAGATGCCCTCTTAGATAAGAATGCAATAGCGATAGTGAAAGACTTGCAAAAATTAAACGGTCTGGACGATGACTACGACAACGATTCTGGCTCTGGTCCGCACAACGTCGGCAGAAGAAAGACTATACATAACTTGGAGAAGGCTAGACAGAAGAAGAGAAATATAGGCACTCTTGACGTAGCTTTCAAAAAACGTTTCTTTAATATGAATGCTAATGATGGACCAGGTAAAATCATGTAACATAATTAGAAGCTGATGAGTATTATATCCTTTGTATCTATATGTTGGCATGTGGTTGTTACTTAAATAATGTAAATGAACAATGTTACGAAGAGGTTTTAAGTAGATAAATTGTTTTTTAGGAACACCGGTTTTGAATCGTAAGATGACGTTGCGTAGAGAAACATTGAAAGCTTTAGAAACGAGAAGAAACTCAGTGATGGCAGAAAGAAGGAAATCCCAGATGCAGACGCTTGGTGCAAATAATGAATATGGAGTGACTGGAATGGTAAAAAAAACATCAATAGTATTTTTTTCCTTGCAGTTTATCATATATGTAACATAATGGTTTTGTATTTCAGCTCAATAACAACCACGGCGTAGCGCCTCGTAATAGGATATCTAATGCAAACATATCTGTCAAAGACGTATTTGCCGAACCAAACGTAGGGCAAGTTAATCGAGGCTATGAAACTACCTTGGGTGATGAAGATGAGAGCAACTCAATGAGACTTCAGCCGAGGCAGAACCAAGTCTCTTTCCAGGCTAGATTTTAATGATTTTATGGACTTTTAGAACATCCTACGAGTTGCCAAAATTAAGTTATGTACAGAGTACCTAGTTTTAAACAAATGTAGATAGTTGTACTGTAGAGAAGTATTTTCGGAATGAAAATTAAAACGCAGGAATTAGATTGTTAATTTTAACATTTTATGTAATGCTTGTGATATTGTGAAATTTACTAAACTACGTGACATAGTGGTATTACTCAAGTCATGAAAACCATTTTTAGATAATTTACAGCTTTATTTTAAGATACTTAGTACCTATGATATACACTGCCACTTAGGGTTCATTCAAATGTAACAGAAATTTCTTACAATGCAAATGGATGGTGACATTTGAAATAACATTTGAATGAGATTTTTTTACTTTAAAATGTACTATACTTTTTATACTCTTTACTATAAATAATGGTTATTATTATTTTTGACCAACATTAAGGACTTGAAACCTGTTAATAAATGAGATTAAGGAAGTGTGTGAGTTTAATTGCTGCAAATATCATATTAGCATGAGTGCTTAAAAAAGTTGTCTATAATAAATTTAAATTAAACATAGAAGACTTACTTAATTTTCTAGGAATGAAACAAACTCTGTTAGTTTGAAAAGTTGGTCTTCGCTCGAGGTGTGTAAGGGTGCAGGTTGCACAGGCGGCGTGGGGTTCACGGTGACGCCATCCTCGTGGTTGACCCACTTGCGATCGCGGCACACATGCGACACCGCCTCTTTGCTCAAACCAGTCATTGTAACTACGGCTTCGAGAGATATGGAGCTATATGAACGGCCGATTAAGTCGAAAGTGCGCTCTCTGACTTTTTCTGGAAATATTATTTATTTTTATTACTAAGCTTATTAATAATAAAAAATGCTACCTATATAGAACTATGCCATATAAAATATTAACATATTCGATGGATTGAAGCTATTATATTACATAGTTATAATAGTGTTATCTAATCTAACATATTATATTAGTATAGATACTTTACTCTATTGTAGATAAAATAATTTTGACAGTAAAATGAGTATGGACCTGATGATAGGATTTTTGTTTTCAATTAGAAATCATTACAACTCAAGTGATATAAAATAACAAATACCTTCAAGAGCCCTAATTATATGCACAACTGGTTCTGTCCAGGTATATGCAGCCAGTGCCTGGTATGTTCCGGCAAGATCTTTCTTCCATAGCTTCTGTCCCACAGCCCATATAGCACTTATCTCTGGGTTACTACTAGTAATATTCAGAGGTATTCTCTTCCATAAAAATTTTGCATTACATCTGGAATATGTTAAGATTTATCACTTTAGAAATAAAGCCTGAATTTCTTACAATTCGAACGTATGTAGGTATGTATATATCTGTAAATTTCCTATACATTTTATCATGGGGCAATGTTTTGGTTATATTCACACTGCCCTTTCATCATCATCATCTTCCTTGCCTTTTCCTATGTAGGGTCGGCTTTGTGCGTCATGTCCCTCCATTTCATTCGATCACCAGTCAAATCACACTGCCCTTTCATGACCCACTTAATACTTTTAAACCCAAGTTGCAACCAAGATAAGATTAATTTTAAATGAATCGGGAATGTTGCGACTCGATAATGTATTCAGGTGGGCCAGTACCGGGTCGCAACCTGGCTAATGAGAACTGCTGCTATGGGGGATTATATAATCTTTTACAGTGCACAGAGGGCCACAGGACCTTTGCTAGGTTATTTTACTGACCAATTGTATTAAAAAATATATTGTACAAATAGTGCCAATATCAATATTTCATAATTACTTTTATGTGATAAATTAATAGTAACTATACTTTAAAAGAATTTAATTAAATACAGGGTTAAGATGGTAGGTTTGTCTATTCATCTGATCAGTCTGTGTAGAAATCGCAGTATTAATAAAAAATTACTTCAGGCCGACGACAACTCATCATCGGATTATTTGCTAGATAATGTATCGGTCCCAAATTTAAATTAAACATATTTATATACCTTCGTGTAATATCTACTTACAAGTCATTTTGGTATAAATATATAGCTAAAAGCTGAGCATATGTATTAGGTGTAGCCACGCCATTTAACGCCTGAAAATAAACAAACATTTACCTATATACAAAATTTTATATCACAGAAACATTATAAATTCATAACCTCTTGAAGAGCTTTAAAAAATAGTAAGTAGCTTCTTACCTCCAATTCTTGCTTCTCTAAGTCGTTACAGAGTTTATCAAAATTAGTTATCATGATAATTAACCTTTTTTTCGGCAGAAAAAATATATTACGGTAAGTTATCAACAAAGGATTAAAATTAAATTCATCCAATTTGACAAACCAACAACAATAACTTCAATGACAGATTGACAGTTTTGACAGACAACCGGCTGAACCGGCAAGAAAAGTTGAGATAAGATACCAACAGGAGTAAATATCGTTACAATTAATTCAGAAAATATTTGTAGCAGTGAAATTATAGTTTGTAAATTTTACAATCGAAATCAATGCTTGTAAAGAAATTTCATCTGGATGCTTCTTCTATTAAACACTTTTTAAAATTATAAACGATACAATAAAGTCAAGTATGAATTGAATTATTGAAAAATACTAAGTTTTAGACATGGAGTATTTTTTAGTTCGAAGGTAAGATAGTCTTATCGTAGATAACGTACTCGTAGTTTACCTAACTTAATAATTCCTATGAATTTTTTTGTTTAAGGTACGTAATAGTAAGTCGAATGACATTGACAGCTGACAGTTTTACTAATGTTAAAATCAGTATACAGCGGCCCCATTCTCACGAGAGTTTTATTAACGGATGGAAAAAAGGGTTCAAATACAACAAATGCATTCCCAAGTATATGTTCAGACGACAGCGTTTTTAAAACGCGACGCTTTTTTATCGAGCGGAGTTGCATTTTCAACTTTGGGCGTTGGAAATATTGTGGTACTTGGGAAGTTTGTTGTGTATGAACGCTTTTTTTCCGTCCGTTAAAAAAGCTCTCGTGCGAATGAGGGCTAAGTGCAGCCAGGCTTAATTTATTTAAAAAAAGATAAACCTACAGACACACTAGAGACACAATATGAATCGTTCAGCCTGGGCTTAATTCATTGATTCTATTCTACCTAGATTTTTTATTCAATGCGGGTGTTATTTAGGCCGTTTTATAAGAAAATATTTTCTGCAGTAAACTTATACCTACGCTTTCTATGTTACATGAAAAAAACGACGATACATAAAAAAAAAATTATATAGGTACAATGCTATGCTAATCTAAAAAACGTTTTTACGATAAAATCGTCGAACGCCAGTGGCGGGAAATTTAAATTCAGGCGCTATTTGCGCGGGCAGCATGTCGGCCAGAGTACTGGCATCCCCAGCCAGTTTAGGCCACAAATATTTATTACTATTAAAAAAATTATAGACTGATATTATATTACTAATTTCTAGATAAGTTTTTAACATCACAGAGGTGACATAAATCGAATTGTGCAATTTGGTTGGCATACCCTTATACTTTAAGCGGTACGAAATCCTGGATGGATTGTCTTTGGTACACTAGACCCGTTTTTGAAGCAGGAGTTGAGTCTACATGTAGGTAATGACCCATGATGTAAGTAGGTGGGTTCCCGTAGACGTTTAGGTTAAGTAAGGTTACAAAAATTCTTAGCAGCATTGAGTGGAGTTAAGTAATCACGTTTTTTTTACCATAGCACTGTCTCTCATAGCTTGATCTTTTATTATTTTACGTTATTGCGAAGGTAGGTACCTATATTATTTATTAATTTTCAGTACCTAAATATTACCTAATATTTTCCTGTTAATGGCGGTTTGACCAGTGAGGCTAACATACCTATGCCTACGCCACGATATTATATTGCACAGAAAGCATCATTAGGTAATTTACTCTGAGCGAGTTATATAGATACGCCATCTATGTAAACACTAGGCGTTACATTACCTCAACTTTTTGTTAGAGATATTGAGGTAAATGTAATAGTCTATTCCCGAGTCAGGGATCGTGGAACACAAATAGGGCAATGAAAATGATAATAACTGACGAGTAAACTGGTCAGGACAATTCCCTTCTACATGTAGGTACCTACTGAGATTTATATTGGATAAAAACCTAAGTACATAGATAATTATTATTTTATCACATATATACTTATGTGTTTAGTTTAATATTCAGTTTAGACGGTGACAAAGAACTAAGTTGTTTTCGCGGCAAGATTTGTAATAACTTTTACATTTGAAACTACAACAACAAATAAGTCAATAAAGAAAGTTAAGAAACACGACCGAGAAGGCCAGGCTCTAATTTTACATTTGTATGCTCAGAGTAAGCATTAATTAAAATCTGTTCGACATCTACAGGAACTAGTTTCGTGTGAGGCTAGAAATAGTACCCATGTCTCCTTAATTAATAGCTTTTATTAGGACATTTACCTAATTGGGTAATATAAACCAATACATCCGTCAGAGGGTATTCAAAACTACATAATTCTTGTTTCTGCTAGCCGCTCTATAATCTCTCTAACCATTATATTATATGGTTAGAGCGTACTATATTGGAATATAGTCAACGGAGTATCTAGATACTCCGTTGCTGCATGTGTTTTAACGCCGTCAACTGCTTTAATTTGTTAACGTTAGATGACTGAACTAAATCACGAATCCTATTAGCCCTGATGGGTGGATGATTTATTACTTCCTTGTTTTTGTGTGGGTGATATGATTTCATACGAATGTCAACTCAATTTTTTAACGCTTCGTAACCTCAATTTTTATAATCGAATTTCACGGCTATTGATCGAGGGCTTGGGCGGGCTGACTAGTCGACTTGTCGACTCCACTCGACTTGCATTTAGATTGCGTCACAATAGGCTGGTAGGCATAACCGGAGGTGATGGACTGACACGCTGAGTCACCCTTCAATATTGTCGCTCACAATGCTAATTTTCTCGTTATGCTTGTATCAATTTGCATCTTAATGTTTTACACTGAACAGAATCGAAGGCATGTTTGTTTTAATGGATATTATGTTGTTAATAACAACATCATATCTTTCATTATAAATGGATTAATTCATTACAATGAATTTGATCATAGACTCTGTGATATCAATTGGCTCGAAACGTTAGGTGTCTGTTTAAATCTTGATAATACTAGAACCTGCTAAAATTGCCTACTGTAAACTCTAGATACACTATGTTGTATATACCTAGTACCTTTTTTTTTTGGGATGGGGAAATCCTACATGGATACCTTCCGCCCTGGGGGTGAGCGGAAGGTTATGTGAGACTCCTTCTCACTAAAACCCCACCGTGTCCCTCTGTCGCTATCAGCTGAGTACAAGGGTACGCCCGAGGCATGCGTCCTCATACCCAGCTGCGACCTGGCCTGGTGTGCGGCCTCCTCATCTGGTGAGGGTGAACCGGAGCTATGTTCACGCTCTTCCTCCTTTGAGTAGTGTATGGGAACACACACACGACTACTCGAGCCCGAGACTATACTATACGTATATATTAATACTAATATATACCTAGTACCTAGAGTAAGCCTAAGATAATATTGTAATAATAAGTCATGTGTGCTTAAGAAAATTGAATAAAGCTTCGCAATGCTGGTCCTGATCTAAGTTATTATTTGGCACAGAGTTTCAAGGAAGGACCGTTTCATCACTTTCACTACTTGTTGGATTGTCCAATGAAACAGTTGTCACGCTCTGTCGGTAACCAATGGGTATGCCCATTACCCCGCCTCGGAGTTAGGCGTGTGTTGTGGCCGCGGCCAGGTGCCCACAACAATGCTGTGTCCCACGATATGGTAAGTACTTTACAACATGACATGTCCCTCACAATAGTCAAAACTCTATTAATTTGCATGCGGGAATTCCTTCAATGAATATCCAACCTGTAGAACATATACCTATTATACTTCTTATTAATCTTACTGGTGTCTGTTGTAGATAGTAATGTATCTATTAAATAATTAATGCTTCAGCATAGAGTTGTTTGGTATCCGCTGGAGCGATATAGGTATTAACTGAGATGGGTAGAAAATATCCACACGCCGAGATAGACTTCAACCGAAAAGATATTGAGGTAGTTATACTAACTTATTAACTGTCAATGTGTGTGCAGCTACATAGTGTTTACACGAGATTGACGGACGATAATTTAAAATTGGATATATAATATACCACCAGCGCCACCTACTGGGTCCAATTTGATGTATTATGGATACATAAAAACTCCATGAAATATGTACTCCGTGATTTGGTGAAAACTGTTCAGTAGTTTTTGTGTTCATCGCGTTCAGACAGACAGACCGAGGCGGCGGGGACTTTGTTTTATATATGTATAAGTAGGTATTCAAATTGGCTCATACAGTGGCGAACTTTATGACTTGACTTTAATATGTAGTCTCGATCTAGTGAGATCGCATATGGTGCAACCCGACCAGCCGGTTGGGTTCGGTTCGAGTGACCCGCGGCCGGGGGTCACCGGGCTTCATCGTTGTCGCTGCCTGCGCCGCGCTACACCGCCGCTCCGCCCGCACCGCCCGCGCCGCTCGCGCCGCCGACAGCACTGTGCAAAATCGCTAATTGCATTCAATTTCGGCCTCGCTTCACGCCGCATTGCAGCACACACGTGCTGTACATAAGGTACCAACAGTCTACTTTTCACTTAATTTTATTTAATTTTCTGTTTTGCAGATGCTTCAAACAATTTAGTGTAAGGTCGCTACCACATTGTCCGAATTTAATTTACTTATAAGAATTCCTCGCTATTTTTATAACCTTGTAACCCATAGATATTAGCAGGGTGTTATAGATATTAGTAGAATCTATGTCACGTTCACGCGCTCACGATTTCACACGCCAACACGATCCATTTCAAAATTATAGTCCCCATCATGGCATCCAAAATTATTCCGACACCATTCGATTTATTTAACTAGATTAGAATAACATAATAAAAATGTTTGTCCATTCCGAAGGCCTTACAACATTTTGAGAGTGTGCTGTTTATTTACAGGTTTATCTACCTACACCTAAAGCAGGTGCTATAATATTCACTTACCATGCGTTGCGATTGCGACATTATTATTATTGCGATGCCTATTTACTAACAAACGGCACGAGGTCAACATTTAAGAAAAATAACAAAACAAAAACAGTCTTAACGCATCCAATGTTAATGGACATTAATTAATACAATTAGTCCACGGCAAATTGCACGTAAAGACTGAAATAATGAGCGTAAATTGAGGCAACTTTACACTTCTGATTTATTGTCCTGCACTTGCAAGATTTCGACGAAAGAGAAAACGGACCAGTTCAGACGGATATTACGGACAGTATATAAAATTGATAATGAATATTTATAAAAAACTTAATCATGGCTCACCGCGTTTTCCAGAGGGTCACAAGGAGAAACCATTAATCAGAACATTTCCACTTAATCATGCAAATACCGTTGTTTTCTCTTTACCTGAGCAATTATATTTCACTTATAATTCACGGTGGGTAGGCTTAACTTCATTGTGTAATTTATAACCTAGGTACGCTTTACATGGTATTTTAGTTGGGTAAAGGTTATATTTTATAAAAAGTGATATTATTTTTCCTGTTTTTTTCAGTAGGTACCCAGATTTCTTCCTCTTCATTCCATAATTGCAAATGTAGCACTCATATTACATTATGCGATAGGCTAACTGCAGCCGGTGGGTTATCTACATACCTACTCTTGTTCCAACTGTTAGTAGGTATTCTTGATTTGAGTTTTTTCGAAATATATTTTTGTTTTTTTTTTCTATTTAATGAAATTGGTTCGTTTTATGAGCAAATACATCATTTTAAAAGTAGAGGTTTAGAAAAAAACTTTACACATCTATGAAACTGGTAAAAATAATCGTATTAGGAAACATACCTTTAGTTAGAAAATATGTACCTACGCTAGGGTTGCCATAAGTGTGGGGACTCAGACGGGGACATTTAAAGAAAAACTATTAAAGGTAGAAAAAAGGAGCTTTTATTACAACAATAGGTATTAATCAACATTAACCAAAGTATTAAGTATCTGTCAACATTTTTTAATTAGCACACGTTCCCCCTTAGTCTTACTAATAATGGTTGTATAGCGGTGGTATAGCTATACAATCTTTTGACCTTATCTGTCATTGTGACATTTGAATTTGACAGATAAGGACAAAACATTGTATAGCTATACCGCCACTATACAACCATTATTAGTAATATTTGTTATCATTGCCATGACTTCAAAATTATCCTGGACAAATGAGTCCCGGCCTGGGACAAAAAAATAATTTTCAAATGAGAACCTCCTCCTTTCTTTTAAGTCGGTTAAAAATAGATAGGTAATATATTGCAGTATTTGATTTTTTTTTAAATTAATTTTAACTATAATATTATCGATATCGATGAATATAGGTAACAGCACAGATTTTTACGATAAATATACAAAGGAAAAGAAAGGGATAGAAGCATTGGGATTGCCTAATGAAAGAACTAGACTTTTCCAAAAGACATCAACGCGGGATTCTACAGTGTGCTCTTTCATGCAGCCAACCATTTTAATGAGACCCCCGCGGTCGCACATTATTTGATTAAATCAAAAATTTATTTCTTAATGTTTACTTATCGGTGAAAAGTTATGCCATCCTTTTTGAAACTAGATGTCTTGGAATGTTTCCCACACCATTTCACAGCGCATGAAGGCATTTTGATGCGTTATAATTATATAAAAAGATATAATTTTTTTAAATAATTTTGCGTGTTCACAGGTCTAGCACTTGGACACAACTAGAATGGTTACTTGTAGCTCCGCCTACTTATAAGCGACAAAATACTCATCTACCTCCTACATCTACATCTACTATCATAATACCAGCGCTGCGGCATCGACGGCCGCAGCAAATGCTGAGATAGGTGCTTTTTTGGCCTCACACAGTGTACAGTACATCATTGTATTTGTTTTTTTTTGGTATTATTAATGGTTTTGTAAGTATTTATATCTGTGTGTATGTGTTTTATTTCAATTTTGTTAATTAAGTTTGTTCTGTTAATGTTGTGTGAGTCCAAAATAAACATTTTTCTTTCTTTCTTTCTTTCTTTCTCATAGTTTTCGAGCGTCGGGGCACTGTATGCGCAGTCAAGTGGTTATATGGTCTTTGCTATGTGCCTACTAATGCGCTCTTGCTCTGTCAACGTCGAGAGTTCGCGATCCCGAAATGTGTTGACACTGTTGATGTAAATTAGTGAAACGTGAACGGACAAGACTAAGTGTCAGCGCTTACGTCGTTCTATCAACGTACGATTAGCCTCATTAGCCTAGCTAGTTAGTCGCGTTTATTTCTATGTAGGTATATTACTGTTTACCAAGTCCAGCCCTCTATTAAATAACTATGATTTTTAAACGGGGACAAATTGCTTATCGGCCGGGACGCCAGGACACCATGCTTCAAACGGGGACATGTCCCGGCGTACGGGGACGTATGGCAACCCTAACCTACGCTTTATATTGATAAGCAAATTTATTTAAGACTGTCAGTGGTTTATTAGTATGAGCTCCAGGTGCTATTAGGAACTAACCAATTTATATCTATTTTTATTCGCGTTACCTAAAGTAAAAAAAAAAAAATTAACGGTAATATAATACAGATAACTAAGTACCTACTGAAACTGGAAAAATCACTACCTATTGTTAATCTTGGATGAATATGGAGGTACCTATGTGTGTCCTATATCTGTGGGCTCTTTTTACACATAAATTACCTACAGAAAACCACTTGTACCTACATTCATAAAAATTACCTAATCACATCTGTGATTTATTGTTCTACTATGCACATTAAAGTTGTGATAACTAAATATTAACCAATATCTTAACATTATAATTACGAATTAGCAATTCAAATTTATTTATAGTCATGAAAATACTTAAGAGTGCATAATATCGGAATATTTTTATATGTGAGTGTACCTATTTATGCGAAATTCAAATGTGATAGTGCTTCGCCGATGGAGAGGTCCGTGTTTTACCAGTGTATTTTGTAAACGCTTCTAGATTCAAGGCCTGCGACATCTCGTTTGTACCGAAAGTCGTTTAGCTTACATTGTAAAATACCAGTTTTCTTGTTGTTTGAATCAGGTAACTTTAAATTAGGAATCATTTTAAAATTATTGTTATGAATACGTTTCTGTTATAGCCGAAATTGGTTTAATCATAACTTACATTTTAACATTTCAACGGACACAATATGAAATCTATTTACTGAATTTGGAGCATCGGTATACGTTTTATAGCCAGTCCCAGACATACATGTAAGTATGTACGTACACACTTCAGCAACACAACAACAGATACCTATTTATGCATATCTAGATACCTACAAGTCAATGTGTTCATCTAGTTAACAATAGAATCCACGACCTGTGTCGTAAGGGGTGGTATCTTTGTGTGCCAATAAGTCTGTCAATATTTAAGAATATAATAAGTTTTAAGATTCTTGAAACGACACCTACAAGGTACTTGCAAATTAATAATGCAACAAAATGTTGTAGGTACATGAGTACCTACTGGGTAGGTAGGTACTACGATAAATTTTATTTAGTGTTTTAATAATCCATTTTCAAATTTAATATCTGGGTTTAATTAATTCACCTTAAAATACATTTAGATAAGTTAAACCTGTTTCCCCGTCTAAATCCTGTTTAGTTATCTACCATTTTGGTGTGCTTTATAGTTATTTAAAATTGGCACATACCTACCTGTGTATGACCTATATTGGTATCTTGATAGAAAATCAAGGTATGGGTTACTTATTACACATTATTAGTAGGTATGACAAGTCTAACTGACAATGAAATAGAAATGCTGTTTCATAATCTACATACATATTTGTGACAATGGGAGAGGCGAGACAGAAGCGCGTGTTTAATCGACAGTTAACAAAGTGTCGCAATGGTGGCCGCGGACAAGGCGCTCTTTATACAGGCGTTATCAATGAACATTTAATAAAATGGCTGTCGGATGATCGAGTGGTTCGACTAAGCGTGCCAAGGGTCTGGCCATTACCACCTGACAGGTTGTGAGCGATCGCCGTCGCGGCATCCTCCTCAGCCGCCGCCATTGTCACAAGACAATGCCCCACCGCGCTATCTTTAATCACCACAAAATGGATTCTAATTGGATCCGCAATACTGCATCGGACGTTTGTTGTTTTGTTATCCATTTTGGTAGGTAGGTGCCTATGTCTTTCTATTAGCCTACCTACCTGATAGTAATAGGTATTTAAATTTAAATGCTGTTTACCTAGTTGGCATCCAGAAATAGGATATGGGAGACACATCTTGGTAAATACTTTTTTACCTATGTTTCAATTCAAGTCGTTTATTACTGCGTATGCGAACAAAACAGTGCGAGGTTTAACACTTTTCAAGTATGCGACGCGGAAGCCAGTACGTAGACTACATGTCACTGTTGTGATTTATTTAATTAAAATATAGCTGCGTTGTCTCAAATAACTTCGTAGCTCGATATGTTGTTTAACATTGCGCCATGATTTTTGCCTCATTAACTTTATTTATGTGCATTCAGGTCAATTTATCGATAAACGTCCCGGGACAGAAGAAAAAATGCAAAGTAAGAATTTCACATTGATTAAATCGACTGCACCTATAATTCCGAAGGAATTTAATGATAAAAGTAATTCTTACGGAGCGGAGGTGGCAAGCAATTCAAAAGAAATGCGCCGTTATTTACATCAATATCTTGTAATTACATAGGTACACAGGTAAGTAACCTTTATTTTAGTGCAGTTTCTGGTAAAATTGTCAACGCAATATTTTATTGAAAATATAAGTAAATTTTGTTGGTAGTTACCTTGTTCGTTACCAGCTAAAGTCCACCTTATTAAAACATAAAGTTGTAAATAAGTGACCTACCTACTTACTTATTAACGCTAATGTAAGATACATCTAATGATCATGCCATTTTGTCTGAATAGATGCGGTAAGCAATTTAGTAACAAATTTAATCTAACTTATTTCCTAGTCTTTCAACTACAGTTTAAAATAACATGGATAAAAGGCTAGACATTACATCGCACCGGCTGCGGCTGATACAAAGGATGATCGATTGATGCAGTACCGTAATGCCGATAAATTGTTGCTTCGCGTGAAAGTATAAATAAATTTGTTTTATTTCGACGAGGTGAGACGTGTCGGTATGCAATTTTTTTTATTAATTAAAGATTATCTCTTATTCATCTTTTTATAGGCTAATTTTATTATGACTACACTCTTAACATAAAAAGACTGGGAACTGGAACTGATAGAAACAAACATCAAATAGCTTTGTCTCCCAAAGATTAACTAAACACATAACAGTGAAATATATACATAGATTCAAATTTTTTTCTTCAGAAATTATAGTAAACGTGGCGTGAAATGGCCTGTTAGTGAACAATATCATGTTATTTGGAGGCGACGTGGACGCCGATGAGGGCGAGGGCGGTCGTGACGGAGCGCGGCGCGGGCGCAGGCCTCGGTCACGAGTCGCTCTGCTGACCCTACAGAGCCAGTCTTCCCACTCTACATCTAGCAGACAAAACACAATTTAATTTACAACGACAACTCTAATAACAAATGGAACTATCAACAGCCAATATTTTGATGAACAGTGCTGAGATTCGACTGCGGAGAGTATAAATGGGAGATTGTTTATTTCGATTTCGTATACCTACTTATAATAGACCTACCTATAAAGTAGCTCCTTAAATACCCAGTATCGATTACAACATGGTTTATTTTCGTCTTTGATATGAATTGAATACACAGGAATAAACGCTTCTTTTCAAAGTAGGTATGTACCTTATCTACCACATTTGTAGGTACTTATTACAGCTACATAAAGTTTCTTGCTAGTAGTTTAAATATTTAAGTAGTATTTTTTACAGTACACACTGTAAACACTCCTTGTGACAGCCCTAGCTAGCCACTTATTTATAAACAGGTGTCGTACAGCGATGCGCATTTATGACTTGGATGTCTTAATATCAGCATTTAATTCTAGTTATATATTAAGCACAACACGAGTGCATTAGACAAAACTCGGACTTAGTAGAAGTAAACCGGGCACATTAAATATAATGTTCGTTGCATACGGCTGCAATTTTATTAACATTTTAGTGAGAGCCATACCTGCGCCCGCGCCTCCGAGGCTACACAATCAGCAATCAGTAAGCAAGTAAATTGTATTCACATAATACGTTTAAATTGCTTAACTCATTCAGTTTCTCAGGCAACAGAGAACAAAGTAAAATGTTTGCCAACATTATATACTTCTAACAATCAATTCGTTCATTGTGAACCTATATTTCTTTTAATTTAAATTTTTCATCATCGAGATCGATTATGTTTTAAATATTTATAAAAAGTATTTTACTATTTTATTAATTGTATTGTTAAAGCACGCCTGAAACCATCTTTAAAAGTTGTTATATATTAACCGTTAATCTATACGAGAGCGGACGCTCGCGCTTAACTGCATGGCGGCATTGCGGCGTTGGCGGGAGTAACGTTCCTGTACTCGCATTTATCTACTACAAACTTAGCCTACAAAAAGTGCTATTGGCCTAGGGCCTTGGAGAGCAAGCTTCTTGCGTGATTACGTAGTATACTACAAAGATAAACAATTGATGGCGAATTTATAATAACTATTAGCAGGGAAATAGGAATTAAATAGGGGTTATATTTTATCCCTCGAGTACTACGAGAGCTTGTAGGTATACATACATACGTTCATTACGATTAAATCCCAACTTATTACTAGGAATTAAAACTTATATTGATAATATGTTTGTTTTTAGGTGCAGTCAAATGATACCTACTTGTTATAAAATAAATGATTGGGAAATGCTTAAAATTCAGATTTAGAGGTCGTCTTCTTTCCTAAATCCGCCGCACAGTTATGCTAAAATGTTGAATGATGTGCAATAAATAAGATATGTAGGTACAGCTCTGTAATTCTGAATCGAAATTGTATGTCATTTCCAGGGCGTGGTGGAGACATGCGTAATTATTATTTTGTGATTTATATTTTTACGTAATCGTAATAAGCCCCGATTCGTGTATTTACCCTGTCGAAAATCGGTGCATGTTGCGTAACTGCTTAACCGTCATGAACTTAATCTGAGTCACGGGCCGTCACGGTAATCTGTTATACGCGAATCTTGAAAAGCTTTTAAGGGGTGTATGTTATTTGGGAGCTTTGTAATGCATTTTTGCAAGCAGGCCAGGCGTGCGGCGCTCTTACGTAAGGATGCCCGGAGAACTGGTCCGACCGGCTCCAGATCTGGGCCAGAGCCATCTCTCCGCTATGATATTACCGCTAATAGATATTGAACATCCAGCCGCTAGTCACCGCCGCCTGTCGATAGAATAGAACACGTTTAATGATTTATTTTTATATTATCCCGCTTGCAATTTTTTTGTAGCTACCTAACTCACCATTTTGTGTGTGTTTTAATGAACATTTATATTTTTTCCATAAACAAATAATATTGTGTAAAGGTTTGTTGAAAGTTACAAAATAATATCTCGATTTTCACCTACCCGTCACGTCAGTTTTTGTTATATATGCAGGTATTCAGTTTATTTACCCGAGTTTTATTATTGTTTTTTTTTTTTTCAATTTGATTTAAGTAGATAATACTATTTGATTATGTACCTACCTACAAGCGATCACATTGTTTTGGTTTCGACAGCAGTTGCTAATACCAGAGGGCAGAATGAGAACGGAGTTCACCTTACTCAATGTAAGTGCTGACATTTCATTAAAATATATTGAAATCGTGAAATGGGGCTTGCATCCCATTGATTGGAGCGGCGGCGCGGCGCGGTGCCGCGGTCGCTGGAAGCCGCTCGCGCGTGCGTCGGTCAATACCCGATATTGATTTGCTCCGTGTTATGAAAGAGATTATTATACATAATGGTTTCATGTATTGAATGGTTGATTCAGTAGCTATAAAATGTTAAGTACTTTGTTAGGAGGTACTTAAAATAATTATTTTATTATACCTAAACTTTTTAAATTGAAAAGAAGTACACAACCTACAGTTTTCAATACGAGTTCGAGTTTGTGGGACATACAATTAGTCTCATACAATAGTATTTCCCCAGATTAAACATTAACTGAATGAGGCACAAAGCTTAACTACTTTTTCTTCCAGTTCGTATTAAGTTCTTAGGTAGGTACAAATCGCAGATCTTTCAGTATGTTGTTGGTAAATAGGCAACAGATAGTTTAGAACATAATTTCACCAGTAACTCATCTAACAGACTGTAGGTATAACGGTTGCAGATTTATCTTTTATATTAAGTCTTTCGGATATAATTACTTTCGAGTTACTGACAGAAACATGGTGCAATATATTTAATTCAACATATAACTAGGTAGGTGGCTGATAAATCTAATTTATAGGTAGCTCGTGCAATCATGCGCATGTACCCAGTAAACACAGAGTTTATCTCGGTAAATAACTAGACAGCCAGGAGATTCATTAGGCGTCGATCCGTGTCGGGCTGTGCTGTAATCGAAGCAATTGTTCTCTTGGGGAAATTCAATTATTAGCTCGTAGAAGCCGCGAGCGCAAAATATCGGGCATTGGGCAACCCGCTGCGTCGTTAGGAGTTAGAAATAATTGTAAACGATTTATCTACCGACTGCTGACTATAATTAAATGCTTAATAATTGAAGGAGCGAGTTAGTCTGTCCGAGCAATAAATAGTTAGCAGCCAGTGTCCGCATCGTCCATGAAGCGGCGGCGACGCGGGCGCGGGCGCGGTGCGATATTGGCCCGGTCGTGCTTCGTGCCCGTTGTAATTTCGATTAGAATGGTTCGCGAGGGTAGTTCGCTCTCACGCTTCAAATGACTAGTGTAATCGCTTTATGAGACTTATTGGTGAATTAGCTTTATCATAAAATAGAACAGTAACGTAATTTATTAATCAATAAAGCATATTTTGTGAGTCTAATCGTATTTTAATAGATACCATCAAGTTGTTATAATTCAAATTATGACTTAACATTAGGTATTTAGTTTAAATAGAGCATGTCTTAGGTATATGTGGACACAGTCAAGTAAACAAACTTGAATGAATTAAACTTTACATCCATGTATATTTCACGAATCCAAGAAAACTGTCGTAGCTCTTTTGCAGTCATCATATACATGTAAACACTTGTAACTATCTTCCAAGTCCGTGCCATTTTATAAGGGACTGTGTACCTAAAATGGCTGAAACTGTAAATATGATCGCTTATCTAAATAGAGGACCCTAAATAAATCAAGTAAGTAAATGTAATTGTATGAATTTGTTCGCTGAATTATACTGTGTAAGCTCGTAAGGGCTCACATATATGGTAGCATTATTTTGTTTATGCTTCGATGTGCGCTCTGCACCTTATTCACCAATAAAGATACTCGCGTGGAATACAAAAGCGACCTAGGAGGCTGTCTCATTGTAAATCGCCTGCAATATGGTAAACTTGATGCTAACTGTGAAATTTATATGTAACTTATTGCATAATATTTACGGAACATAAGTGGCAGCTTATAAATAAATTTCAATTGTACCTATTTTGTCATTTTGTATTCGAAACAGTAAATCAAAGACTTATCGACGACATAGGACAGTGTGGTTAGGTTATGTTGTAGGTAGGTACATTAAATTTAGTCATGAACCAAGTTTACATGTTACATGTTAGGTACCTGCTATTTCTTTTGCGTCTAATTAATATTAATTAAATTGTTTTATGAAAATGCAAATGCACGGTACAGGGTAAACATTAAAAATACATCAGTCTGTAAGCCGTGAGATGTATTAGGAGATTTGGGTGCCATTTTACTAGCGATAATAATTACGATGTGCGAATATTGTGGTTCCTTAGATTATGCTTTGACAAATCACGACTTTGCAATTCCAATGCAGCAGATTTAATGTATGGGCGGCAGTTTGCATTCTAACCGCGACCCGGCGGGCCACCTCTTTCCTAATGCACGCTTATTTGAGCTTTTTAACCTTTCATCTGTTGTAGGGTTTGAGCATTGAGGGACAATAAACATAATGTGGATACTTAATGCAGTTATTGTTCCTTACTAAGCAATTATATGAACGGATAACAACGAAGTGAGTTGATGTGTCTAAATTGTAAGGTAAAACACCCTATCTCCGACAAGGCTCCATTGTCCGACATTAAAAAAGTTTACAAAAAAAAATAAGAGTATTTTCTGACTTCTGATCGCATTTTAAGCATAAACTATACACGAGGATTATTAAGATGTCATTGCGGATGATATTTCATACATTCGGCCATTTTGTACAAAATAGCGTAATGACATGTTTCGATCCGCGGTAGATCTCCAACGAAATCCAATTTTGTTAGTGAAATCGCTAAGGAGGTGAGTAAGATTTATTGCCCATAATTTTTTATTGTTTTGCTTTATCGAAAATGTTAGTTATTCATGAATTTAGGATAGAAATTCACAACTTTTTAATAATTTAATTAGAAGGGTAAAGTTATATTTAATGGTCAAAACACGCCTGTCGGTAATTGGAGATTAATTGACTGCTTTTTCCAATCTTCGACAAATGTCGAAACGTTTTTTAATTTTATTTGTGCACTGTTTTATATTATTTAGTTAAGCTTGTTCAGCACTCTAAATATATAGGTCTTTCATTTAAATATTCAAACTGCTTCCAATGATCGACAGCCGTGTCGATGATTGGATATCCCATACGTTCCAATGACCGACAGCCGATATGTCGATGATTGGATATTCTATATGTTAGTCTACATGACCCAGTAACCAACATTTTTCGCAGGCTTAAAAAAGTTACACGCCTCTTCAAATGGCCCAGGCGGTAGAAGCAGTCATAAAAGGTGAGAAAAGTGCAACTGCTGCAAAAAGTTTGGTGTACCCAGTATCACATTAGGTACATGATAAGACTCTACTCAAATGTTCCCTGGGCCCTAAAACATAATTGTCAAAAGAAGAGGAGGCTATTTTTGAAAAATGGGTACTTGAAATGGCCGATTTCCACATTCCCGTTACTACAGATGAGTTACTCGATTGCGTACAACGTAATTGATCAGACTAAAATAACCCCATTTACTGACAATAGACCGGGCAAGAAATGGTACAACCTTTTTCTAAATAGACATCCTATGTTGTCTGAGTTCTCTCAGAACAGGCATAAAATTTAACGACAGCTCGAGATGCTGTTATAGAAGAGCATATAAAGCGTTTGTTGGAAGCTTTGATCATTAATCAGCCAAGTTCATTGAAGCAAGCAAAAGATTAACTTCAGTTAGCTTCAACTTCTTCAATGTGTGTTCTTCGAAGTGCTGCAGTAAAAACACCAAGAGATGATAAGCCCTAATACATCAATAAAGTGGGAAATACATATATTCCATCGCCATTTAAACGAAATTTATTTCAGCCCGGAGAAGATGAATATAAAAAAGGGAAAGAAAGAAATTTAAGAGAAAAAGTTCCTTTTGCCATCACAAGTAAAACGTGGACGGATAATCATGAAGTGAAAAAGGAAAAAAACAGAGAAACAGCAAAACTAAAAGTAATAAAAGTCCAAGAAAGAGAAGAGAAAATATAGTTAAAACAGAGAGAGTTGGAAAATAAAGAGGAAAATAGACTAAAAGATAATGAAAATAAGAAGAAGAAACGAAATACTGTACCAAAACCGAAACCTAAACCGACCACCGAGACCGAGGTAAACTATGCAGAAAATGAAGATAGCTACAACATGGAAATCGAAGAACAACTAATAGACGAAGATATACCACTGAGCAAATATTCTAAGCCAGCAAAAACATATTCTAGTAGAGATTATGTTATAATCCAATACGAAGGAGAATTTTATAATATAGAGGATTTAAAAAAAAATTAACATTTAAAAAAATTTAAACATTTAAAAACTGTAATCAGTTTTACTTAAATTACCTACGCATTATAAACCAACATGCCCCTTTTTGTTTTTTTTAGCTAATTAAAATGATTAAAATACTGGATAAGTCTTTTTTTTGGGAATGGTGTTTGAGTTTATGTCGATATTTGGATGACGATAAATAGAACATGTCGATTACTAGATCACGATCATTGGAACATGCCGATTACTGGGTGTCGATATATGGAATTTTGCAGTCGATAACTAGGCTAAAAAAAGCCTAAATCTATCTTGTTTTTTTTCCTAAGTTACTGGTTTTACACTTCTTTTTACATTAAAATAATATGGAATGAACCCTAAAATTTTACCCAGTGCATTAAAGAATCGTGAATTATCATAAAGAAACCAAATATTCAAAAAATGCTCGAATTTTGACGTTAAAGTGTCGATAATTGGGTGTTTTACCTTAGCTCAAAGGGAATCTACACATTGTTGAGGTTTCTACTCTACGAAAACCGTTCGATTTATAGGTAAATAAAGGAAAACGAACGTGAAGATGAATCATAATTATACTTTATTTATTAAAGAATTCATTATTTCGATTTATTATAAGATCTATGTAGTAGGTACCTACCTAGGTACTAAGTATAACTAGTTTTGGACCCACAATGAATACTAATAAATTAAATATACCTACTTAAGGTACATATTCCATTAAATAACTTATGGCTTAATTTCATTAGAGAAAGAAGGAAAAAGAGAATGTTACTCACTCGCCCTTATTAGGAAAAATAATTGTTTAGAAACATTGTTTGAATGTTGAATGAATGTTTTCTAGATTTAGATACTGATATTTATTACATTTATGCTTTAAACATTTTTTATACACTTATCAATGCATTAAATTTGAAAATGGTCATATAAGCCCTTGAAGTGTTACATCTACCTGTGGACAGATATAACTTTTTATTCAGTACATCCTGCAGTGCCTTACTACTAGTGCCTTACTCATCTGTTTCTATATAAACAATTTTTTTGACATCTGACATCATTCTACAGAATGTAGAACTTCAGAAACAGGCTATAATCAGGCATTATTAGTTTATAGAATATTGTATTTTTTAAAAGACTATCTTCTTACAGAAAATATTTAAGTAGCTCATTTGTATGCACAACCTATGAATAGTAATTGTAAACATTACATCGCAAATTAATCTATAATGTGTAGACTACACAACGGTATTGTGTATGTAATCATGCCTTATACCTATTTCTCAATGCCTAGTAGGTAGGTACGTTAACGGTTCAAACAGTGCAAAAGGGATGTAAGTTAGTGTTAGAGATTGCCTGTTTTGTAAGAATCGTTTTCATTACGTGCTCAATGGGGCATACCCCGAGGCGGTTGTTTCTATTCTGGGATTAGTACGGTACCGGTGGTATTGTGTAATATGTGCTATGGAAGGTGAGTTAGTTGAGGGTAGGACGGGTGGCGGTGAGGTGGGGAGGTGGGGAGGCGGGGAGGCGGGGCGCCGCGGGCGGGCGGCCGGTGAAAGGGCTGGGCGGAGCGGCGTGCTCGGCGCCGCCCACCGCGGGTTTCACCACCGGCACAGGCACCGGCTCCGGCACTGGCACAGGCACCGCTGCAGCCGGCGACGCGGACGGCGACGGCGACGCTCCTCGTGCGCGCCCTACTTCTCTCAACAGGTCCGCTCTAGGTGCTCCATTGTGTGCCGACTGCGCCACCCAACCTCGCCGAACAATACTATTGTGAAACATTCAGATAACATCCCTGCAGACAGTAATTTAGGCAGTTAATTTAACTTTATCTCTGATGTAAGTAATGAATGCAATTGAAAAAAATAGTAGCGCCTTCGTTTATTATTTAATGATGCCAACTTATAGGCCGCCCAATAAAACCATTTAGAAACCTTTTGTCAATGATTTTGAAAGACTACGTAATATTCTACTGCATGTGAAAACAGTGAACAACTAACATCAAAACAAAATCATAGAACACAGCTAAAGCAGACATAATGATACACTGCAATTCGTGTAAACGGCTTATTTGAACGCCCTCAACTCTCGTTGTTCTCTGTTAATGTGAGTAACTTACAGGTTTGTGAGTGAAGGAGTCCATACTTGATTTGATAGTCGGCTGCTAAACGCGCGTCGTTGCTCGCGGAGGTAATTGCGCTGAAAGGCCTCAATTTGAGGCGCGTTTGTACCGCGTTTGGGTCTAAATAAGACGTCGCAGCACGGAGTGGTAAAGAGGCCGCATTACTCTTATTGAAGCCTGAGGCCTACATTATCTGTTCGCCGAGGGCGTCCGCTCGCGCTCGCACGACACAGGGACCTAGTAAAGTCGATTTAACCTCACAATCTAAACGGTTACAACAAGTCGCTGTTACGAAATCTTTACCTAATTAGTGCATTAAACTTAGAGCCTTGTGTATCCAACTGTATAAGTAGGTACAGATAAGGTTGAAACTAAAGTTTATTCCGTTACACATAAAAGGCATTGTTAAAGATACAAGAGGTCTATTATTACAAAGGTGCGACACAAAATAATGTGATAACAGTACCAGATACTCTGTAATTAATAATTTGTATGTAGGATACATAATATCATAGTTATTAGTGAGTCACATCTAACGTCATTTCAATTACACAAGCAAGTATAGTCTAATTTAAAATTCAACACTATTACCCGTTAATCTGGAGGGGCGTGTCCGGGCACGACACGACACGAGCAACGCTCCATTGATCGCGTCATCTCTTCCACGTGAGCCACTCGGCGCTGTTGTAGGTACGCAACACTCGAGCCACGCTGTGCTGGCTGTGCCCATATTTTCGCGGCGATGTCACAGATCCCGAAAGGTCGGTGAACTGAAACTCCATTGTTTTGTGTTGCGTCAACGTATCGTATCGTCTGCCTCGAGGTACAGTGAATCGAATTTGTACCGTATTATTGTTACAACAATTTATTACGTGACTGATAAAAGCTAGGATTATTAGATGTATAATTTTAATTGCGTCAACCATTATAACTGGTGGTAGAATTTGTTGAAATCAACAAATTAAGATGTCACCATTCTGATGAGACGCAACGCGTTGATGTCGAAAGTAGAGGTACGGAGTTGTGAGAAGTAGGTACCTACATGTATAGTTAGTTATTATATTATGTGACCTTTGTCCAAATATGTATATTTAATATATTCACAAAGTTTTAAATTATAGAGATAATAATGAAGAATTATCCGAATAGATATAAAATATATAATCTTAGACTACTTAATGAGCAAACAAATTATAAGTAGTTATTCCACCCACATAGAGTTATAAATAGTTATATTTTAGTACTTAGGGCATATACCTACTATAAATAGTTAAATTTTAGTACTTAGGGCAAATAACAAAGGTGAGTTTTGTAAGCAGATAACAATATTCAACTCGGTCTAATCTACGTCTTCGCGGATAAGCTCAGTTAACATATCGATTACAAAGACAGAACAATATGGTCTAATAAAGAGGATTGTATTGTTCCCGTGTCTCGTAATTCTCGGAGACACGGCCGCGGCGACAATCACCCCTCGAACGGAGTCGTTTATCTCGTGGTGACTTCTCAAATGGATATAATGTTTAAGCGCGACGCACCGGTGAGCACGAATTGACAATAAGAGCAAAGTTCACAGCGGTTCAGGACTCGAGAGGAATGTGGGGGCGCCGAGGCGCGGGGTGAGCGTTCGCGAAGGTGCTGCGGTACTAACCTCTCCACAAAATCACGATTAAGCACTATTTATATCGTCATTCCATAGATACCTACACCTGTATCGGTCGACAGCGCTGCCACGATCACAAATTAAACAACGCTACCGGCGAAAATATTATTTGAACGATAATGCTTTTAGGTATATTTGAAACAAACCTTTTATTCTGTAAAGTCTTATGTGATCAAAATAACGCCCTTTTGTAAGTATCTACTAGAGTCATGGAATAATCAAGCCTAAAACAGATAGATAATTTTCTGTGTATGTTTTATTGCATCCCATATGCACGTTGCTGTTGTAACGAGAATTTGAAGAATACAGATTCGGTTGTGTGTCTTTACATAAGTAATTGACAATAAATAAGGGACTTGTTGTGAGGTCACTAGGTCGATACTAGTCTCATGCACACACTAAAACGAGATCGTCTTCTAAGTGATGGTGTTGAATACCTATTGGCGAAAGTAACGGCGGAATGCCACAAACTGTGTTCACGCATGACCCGCGGGTCAGCCGCACACATTCTGACACATGTCAATTAAGGCGCTCACCGCCGCCGGCCGGGGATTGAGTGCTTGGACATGTTTGTGGAAACCTTCCTCACCACGATTGATTCATTACTCCATCTACTCCAAACACAGAACATAATTTACTACATCTTCAGTGTTCCTACATAATGCGCCATTTGCTCATTCACTAATGAAGATTCATTGAAAATATTTTCCATTTCAAATAGCCAAAAATAAAACTACGTTAAAAAAAACCGACTTCCAAAAATACTAAAAAGCAAAAAATAACTAACGCAATTTATAACACTTTCCTCTACTTACCTACTGACTACTTATTCTCTCCGCTTACTGCTTGGTTTGAAGTTGGTGCCAAGCCACAGCATAATTAGTAAACAATATACAAAAGATCTTTGTTAAGATTCTCCATGATTTAATAAGGTCAACAAAAACTTTGGCACCGTTTGCATTTAAAATTCTAAATTTTAGAAATAAACGGCCCTTTTCAGGACCACTATAGTTGTAGAATGTAAATAACATTTATCTCATCGTCGTTTTCATTTGTTTCTTATTGTCATTTATCGTCATTTCTGATTTATTTACGTAGGTTAGTACTTAGTAGGTTATCGTGTAGAAATTTATTTGTTACACCATTTTATTTCTTTAAGTAATTTTTTTATTTATATATGGCTTGGCACCGACTTCAAAACATGCAGCAAGCGGAAAGAATAAGTAGTCAGTAGGTAAGTAGAGGAAAGTGTTATAAATTGCGTTAGTTATTTTTTGCTTTTTAGTATTTTTGGAAGTCGGTTTTTTTTAACGTAGTTTTATTTTTATTTTTTGCTTTTTAGTGATTTAAGTATGGGTAGGCTTATTATTTATTTAACAATCACAGAACACTATTAAACCTAAACGTTAATGAGATTAACCTTCAAGGTCAACCTAATAGCCTCAAGGAATACTATTCTCTATCCATATGCACGTATAATTTTGAAAGAATTTTCTCTGAACTCCTATCCTTTGAGGAATTGTACCTTCCATCATCAGCTCATCCATAGGAAATCATCATCAAACGCAAATAATTGAACAAACTGTATGGTATTGACTGAAACGTAACAGTTATATGCTTATAATTTGAGTGTTCTTCACGATTTCCTTGGGATCCCATCATCATATGCTGACTAGATGACCAGGGTACCAACTTGAATATGTACCCTAACGAACAAAAAAAGAATTACGCAAATCGGATTAGAAATGTTAAAGTTATCGACATACTAATATACAAAGTATCGTCAAAATGACATCGTCCAAATAACAATAATGCTTATAAAATAAAAACTACCAAACCAAACTGAAAGAAATTTTTATGGGACCATCTGGCAGCTATTTCGCGTCGAACAAAAAAATAATCACGCGAATCGGTCCATTAACCGCGACGTAATCGATGTACATACATAGAAAAAAAAAAAAAAAAAAAATACCGGCCGAATTGAGAACCTCCTCCTTCGTTTTGGGAAGTCGGTTAAAAACCAGTGGATAACCAGAATAACACACACACAGCAATTGGGATTTGCACTGACGAACTGACAATTACAGTGTTTGTAACAAAGTACGTTTGTTATTTGAGTGTAAACAATGATATACAGCTTGTTCGTTATTTCCCAAGTGTGTCTGTTGGCAATTTACCGCCTCACAGATCGATCAGCTCCTATTATTGGAAGAGGTCGGACGTGTACAAACATCGATTTCGTGTCGTTAATCTGTGGTTCGTCCCCGTCGAGGTGAGAGCCAGCACCGCGGGCTCACCTCACGTATCGCACTAAAGATAACGACGTGTAATCATAATGATACCCTCTAATCCGCAACAAGATAAGAAACGTCCAGCGGTTGCTATAACGACCCTAATTGTTCTCTAAGTGGCTATTTTCATTGCAAACGATGCTGTGGTTTCCAAAATACGTTTAGATTTAATGTGCGCAAATTAGAGAGGGTCTCTCTATGAAAATCTTCTGAAAATCCCGTAATATATCCTTAGGTTAGAGCTAGCGGAGCGTTAAACTAGGGATTCGTTAAATGTAGGTCGGCTCGTCTGTACTTTGTCCTTACTTCTTAGATTGGTGTGATTGTGGTATACAGTAGTTCTTGAAAAACATTAAAAATGTAATTTAATCGAGGAGCGGTTAATTTAATCATTCGGATTTAATTGAAACTACTCTATTTATAATTGCAAACAAGTTAAATGATTGATCAATATTATAGCGTATACCAGTACATTTAAAACCAAAGTAGTAGTTCAACACAGAATATTAAAGCTTTACTGATAACTCAGGTAAAGATTAAAAATAACTACTAGGTATAATATATACATAATACCTAGGTTTTTTTATCCAGATTTATGCAATGTGATTTAAGACCAGACGTTTGGTTTCAAATGGCAACTGTTTTGAATACTTACCTATAATAATTTACTTTGCCTTGCTAATAGGCAACTGACCCGTTGTAATACTCGAACTGTATACAGTTCAATTCTATAAATCGGTATAATTTAATTACTTAATAGAATCGTACAATTTTATATGACAGGCAGCATTAGTATACTGCTTGCGTGCTGTTCAGAATGTTGGTACCATGAGAGCGCTCTAGGGCTCAATAACTTATAAAATGTAAGCTATTAGCAACTAGAATCAAGTGTCAGATTTATTAATTGCTTATGTATTTATTACAAAATCTGTTAATTATATTGTCTTATAAATTTTCTGGTCTCTATAGGTAGTAGGTATAAACTAGGCTTAGTCTTGGAATAAGTATGATTGGAGATCGCCTAGGATCGAAGCAATCAAGGAATATTGTAAGTTTTTTTGACCTTGTCAGTTTTATCGTAACCTTATTTTCAATGCCTATTCGGTATAGTGACATTGAATGGCGTCGCGAAAGTTATAGATTCGAATACTTGTAATGACAATTTAAAGTTATAGGTATGCCCTCCCCCTATCAACTATGTTAAGTAGGTATAATTTACTAGCTAAGATTGAGTTATATATAATGTGGAATGGATAATATAAATATGTATTTATTTATTTTACTGTAGTTAAAGAAAAGTACAGAACTACTCGTTTTTATTTATTTCTAAACAACGTTCACACTGTTTTTAAAATATACCATGTTTTTATAATATTCTGAGTTACAAAATAATAGTTATTATTTATTCAGAGTTGCAGTAAGTAAATTTAGATTATTTTTAGCCTTAATATCTAAAACATGTCGGTGATTAGGAAACTACTGTTTTATTTATTGCACCAATTTACATGTATGCATGCATAATTTATAGCGGAATTAGATTTTTAAAGCCATTAACGTTTTATTGCATTATTTTCAGAACACAGACGTGTGAACAAAGGTTGTGTTAGTATATAATATGTCACAGTTCTTATTTCCACCACTATACTCAAGTTGCTTAAAAAGATAATTATGTCAATGATGCAGGCTGAGAGTGGAGAGTGAGCTCCTGCTATGCGGAGGCAGCAACTGGCAAGTCGGCGTCGCAAGCGCGGGTAACCGCCCCGGCACGTTCGCTTATAGCGCGTGATTGCGGCCAATTATTTTCTGTTTATCTCTAATTACGCATGCGCTGCCAACGTTGGCGGTTTATCGACGATCTGCCCTTCGGCCCAAGATCCGATCGTTTCCTAATCAGTTCTCAATCCGCTTTACATGAACCATCACTAGGGCTGAGATAAACCCGCTCATATCTGCCTCTGCGACAATCGTCTGAGATTACCCTGTGATTACAGACTTTCTAAAAATCATGAGAAATTCGTTCCGTTTGTCATTTTGATTTAATTGGTGAAAATGTGACCCGAGTTAAGTGAATTCTCAGTAGCGACTTTTTATTGTGAGAGCATGAAAAATTGCCGTTTTGCATCTGTCGCTGGTTGCCGACGCCGCGCCGACACGGTTGCAGCGCAATCACCGGGATGACTTGCACCAGGGCAATTCTTAGCCCTCGGACGGTATTAATTTATTGGCAACTCTTGAAAACAAAATGATGTGCCAGTTTTTGGTGCGCATTCATGTCAGTGAAATTAGGGTGCATTAACGCAACAAGGTCAGCGCGGTCGCCGTGTCCTGTCCGTGTGGTCGTCGGGCTTTTTAGAAGTCGATGAGCTTTGCGGTTCAACATTTCCGCTTGTAATTTAACAATAAGCTTTACGTTTTTTTATTTTTTATTTTAATTACGTATAAAATAAATTAATAATATTTATAATAAGATTTACTACCTAGACATAAACTATGACATAGACAATAACGGGGAAAATACTTTTTATAATAACTTAAATAATTATTTACATAATAAATATAAAGAAAATAAAAATATGAAGTTGGGTGCTATTTTCTACCTGCAGAATTACAGGTAAAAAACAGCACCCAAATCACTGTCTGTGGGCAGGGTACCCAAAAAGCTGGCGACATTGCCGCGTTGAATGGCAAGACTAATTCTTTGGCCAAGATAAGTGCCAGCCCTTTGGTCACCCGTTTTTTCCTTGAGGCGTCTGGACATTTCCTTAAATAAAAATTTGGCTTCCTTGCCCCAAGGTCCCATTGTTTCCACCCCAAAGGGATGGAATATATAGCCGTCGCCGAGGGAAGCATATTTTCTGTGCTTCTGGGATTCGGCGACGGCTGCGGCCGCGCCCGCTTCCCGTGACGTAGCCTGGAGGTGAGAGGGCGCCAGTGTATCGGCGCAAGTTGCGTCCCACACCAGCGGCCTCCCATGACTCCAAGGAATCAATGTCATTCCATCGGGCCTCTTACCATCGTCACGTGAGATACCGTTCGGCTCTAAAATGGCCGGCACGTTGACGGTAGCAAGGGCTCGACGGATGACATCGTTCAAAGAAGCATGGCGCGACATCCGACCTGCACTGCGGCGACAAGAAAGACCAGCTTTACGTAATTGTTATTGAAAGTACAAGATTATTTATGGTCCTACCTGTTTCAGAAAGTGTAATTACAGAATGAAGTTATTTTTAAGCAAGATTACCGATTGTTCAACGACTATGTAGGTGTTTTTAGCGGTAAAAAGTCAGGAGAATTTATAATGCGGTATCGATCCACTGTAGCCTGCCTTGTTTATTAAAATGGTTTTAAATTAAACGATTATCTTTGCTCTCGAGTTATCTTAAGGCTTTATCTAGCAGCTGTACTGTGAGAGAAAAAATAATCAACTAGGCACTGCCGCTGCCCTGCCGTCAACTGCAGTTATATTATAATCCTTCAATGAATGCTCGGAGGTGACTAACGCTATAGTAACTATGCTCCATGAGACCAGACAAGGGTACTAAACTTAATAGAAATCGAACGGACTCAATTGAATAGGTATAAAGCATTTAAAGCAATATCGTTAAGCTTATTTATGTAGGTAACTAGGTACTCATAAGCTAGTTTTATACTGCAATAAGGATATTTTAAAGCAATTTCACTAAATTTTGATTGCGTCTGTAGATAATACCGGTAATATAGCCTGGTGGCGGTGCTATGAACGATAAGCTCAGCTCAACTTTGTTCCTAGACCTTCCAGAAGATGGTCCATATTTAAATTAAATTTAAATAATTTCAATATAATAAAATATATTGTTAACATATTGTTTGTTAATTTGTACCTATGCAATAAATCTTTATTATAGGTAGGTAGGTACTATGATTACCAAATATCATATACCTACTACATATTAACTTTAAAATAAATACTTTAAAATAAAGAATTAAGGATATTTACAGCCTTACCCGGGCATGGCATATTCACGCACACAAATATTTGTCTTGGGTGGGAATTGAATGCATGACCATCGGCTTGTGAGTGGGGGTCGCTAACCACAAACCCAACTGGTCAGTCATATAACAGGAAACTAATTAGATATGTTTTATTAAATAATAGATCCAAAAGGTACTCTCTCGTATCTCTACGTGATGACAGCTCGTGCAATTAAAATTATTGCGATATATTTACATAATTTTAATATGGTAGGTAGGTAGGAAGGTATGTAAGTTTATATTTGGATTAAGTTGATACTCACCTATTTATTTGTATTATATATGTGAATACATACAAAAAAATATATGTATGCAGGCAGGCTTTAATTTAATCCAATGATAGATTCATGAATAGACACGTCACATTGATATGTATTATTTGTTTCGCAAACAGGTATTTATTTAAATGAATTGAAATGTCTAGAAGGTAATTATTATTCGAGAGTGCAAACGCAGTCTAGACGTGTATTAACGAAAACCTCATAGTGGTCGTTGATGAGATTAGTGAGATCAATTACTGTGTTCTCACGGTCGTCGCTACCGGGCGCAATGTCTATGCTCTACAACAAACTACAATACTCTATACGAAAAATGTACATGTAACTTTTTATATTGGTGCTTTGAAGTAGGTATTTACCTTCTATAAAACATGATAAATAATAATAAGAAAAGTTACAAGGAAATAATACAAGGAAGAAGATATGCTATAAAGATGAAGTTTTCCTGCGAAATCATGAATTATAAAAAAAAACTTGTATCTACGCTTGAAGGTCGTCTCTTAGAATGTAATCATTATCAATTTAGATAAAAATATATATTTTACTTCGTAGACACATTTGTCATCTGCGTTACCTAAATCGATGTGATCATCAAATGACTATATGTAAATAAGTACCTACCTATTAAAGATGCCGTCACCGTCTCGCGTCGGCACATGACGCACTTACATTTAGTGGTCGACTTGGTATATCGGGAGTGTCCGCTCCCACGATGCACAGATAAGATTGCGAATGACTGATGCGTAGGACAATATGTAATAGATCAACTGCACCGAGAAACGAAACTACTCGCCTCGAATAATAGCTCATTTATTGAGATAAGTGTCAATGCTAACTTCATTTCGTTTCGGAGAAATGAGTCGTGGTCTAGTCCTCATGAGAAAACATAACGCAATACTTGAGATATATATCATATTGAGATTAAAATACAGTTGTATAACGGACAGATACAATATAAGAATAGTAAATACTTAATTAATTATGATTGATTGATCATTGACAAATATGGGTAACTTCGAATTTGTTAAAAGTAAAAATAAGCTAAAATCTCTCTTAGAAAAGTACCAGAGTACCTATGTTGTTCTAATGCGTCAACCTTCACTTTTACTTTTACACCTACTCTATATACATGATAAGTCCATTACATTTTAATAGATAATTTGATACCTACTACTCGTAGTAATACCGATAGGTACCTACCATGAGTAGCGTTGTAGTAATTTTGAAGATCTAGCTTCTTTCATATAAATAATAATCTTTTTATAGTTACCAGAGATACTAAGCTGATTTTTGTATCAGTATAAAAGCAATAAGAAAATTTTCATTTGCTTCGATTTCTTCTCATATAGCGCTGAATGGTTTTTACGGCCAAAATCGTTCCGGTCAAGTCATCGCAGGTACGTCCGCCAATTCTACTCTAATATTACTGTGACTATTCTATTATCTTCTTCTATCTCACGGTTAGGTGATATGTATACATATTATGTTATTCCCCTATACCGTTTGTATTTTGAACCATAATGTGATGCAAGACGTTAATAGGCTTAATGTCCTAATTGCGGAACGAGTTCTTGTTATGCGATGTAAATTAATAAAATACAAAAAATATGGGCTTTTATGAAGTCAATGTGTCCAATATTATACAATACTGTTTTAATACCAAATAAAAAAACGATTATTATTTAACATTATATTTCATGAATAATTTAATAATATTTGATATCATTTAAATATGACAACATTTTATTTTAGTATTTACCACGATGGTCCCATGGCTCTTACGAATGCAAATATTTTGTTTATTATAATACGTGTAATAGAAGATAATCATCATTAAATCCACATTCAATCGTAATAACGAATACTTAACGTAATTACAGCGCATATCGTAATAAATACATAGGTTTGTTAACAACTTTTTGACTGCAGTTAACACGTTGTAATTTAGTAAATGACCGGGTTGACTAGGATACGATGATGTAGTGATGTAGTAATGTAGCAATTATAAGTAATAGAAAATAACAGATAATTTTGTTCTGAAAATAAGTTTTAACTTTAGCAGTATGTATTAGTAATAGGAATAAGGCAAATATCCCATAATATACATTCAGTGTTTTTTTTAATAAGTACACATAATTTAAATTTAATGAAAATTAAAGTAAATTTTATAAATAATGTACTGAATCGTATGGATAATAAATACTGTATACAATCTGTAATCGTGTGATGTTCGTTCACTTAATAGACTGTTGTCCACTTTATGAGCATATAATTTACCTCCACGTGTGAGTAGGTATACAAGGAACACTTAACCTCGTTGCAATGATGATGCAAATTTGGCCGAGAAATCGTCTCGTATCGCACACTTTCATAACAATCCGGTGATTGATTACATAAATTTGAATACTGACGCCGTTAAAACCAAATTAAATTCATCCGCGGTATCGGATAAAACACGTCGCAAGAGTCTGATAAATTACCGAAATGATGATTAAACGACTATTGCGTACATGAATATTTCGATGTGTTACTGTGCATATCGTAATTACGTTTATTTTGCATTTCATTCCTAGAAAATTTATAGTCTTAAGGATATTAATCTGCAACCTTCCTTTTCAGTGCGCATTTGTGTGAAGCTTTTAATAATATACCTACAGTAACAGTGCCAGCGGTTCACAGGACATCACAAATTAGTGGAAAGCAGTGAAGCGTAACACGTGGCCACAACAAACCCCATATTTTGGTCTCATTATCGTAATTAACTTTATATAAAACCGCTTTACAATTATTTTAATGGTTATTAAACACGTGTGCTGAAGTGGAGCATGAGTTTCGGTTTACCGAGTGTCCGAATGTTCTTTCCGCATGCAATTATCGCCATTGATTCTGCGGTTGGCTGTGCTCTACGGCATAAAGCTCGCAGGTGCGCCTTGGGAAAGTTAGCCAATGTTACAATGTGTATGGTGTATGTAATTTTTAATGACACGATTACACAATAATCATTACTGAACTGTTGACATGCGGTTTTATTTATATGCCAACAGAATATCTACCTAGTTTTAATAATCATATCTTATTATGAGGTAGGTATGTTAAGTAACGTTATGCTATATTAAGCATGCCTCATAGATACGCGTCTTTATTTGTTTGTAGATTTCTTGTAGAATGCGTATCTAAGCACAGCATTATAATAAATTGCCAATGAAGGTATCTTTTATAATTCATTTGTAGGTACATATACCTACTGGGTAACTATGTTCAGAACCGTAGCTTTCAGAATACCTAACTTGTATGAGAAGATTTGCTTTAGGTACAAAGACATAAGCGATAGATCGAACCTATAGCTTATGTTCTAGGTATATAAGTACGGACAGATTGTGTATATTGCAGTTAAAAGTAATGTTTCCAATTAAAATATTGTCGAATAATCAATATATTAAAAAAAAAAACAATTAACAATTAATAAAGAAAGAACTCAATCAAAAACTGAACAGTTTTTTTTTCGATTCGCAACTCTATATCCGATATCTAATATTTCTAAATACTGTCGACAAAATGGGGAAGTTTCCAGTAATAAGGCAATCATGTCGTCATAAAATATGTCGTAGTAGGTACTCAGTTTGAAATTGACAAGTTTACGATATACGAGATTGACTTGTTCATTAGCATTGGCACGAATAGCACTATACGCACAAATAACCTGAGTGCCAATGACTCAAGCGCACCATTGATGAGCTTTGTCTATTCGACACGGGGTATGTTAATTAAGCGTCTGTCATTTGTCTCTTTAATTGACCTATTGTGTAGTACTTATGATAAAATGTTTACGAATAGCGTCATTGCTTTTCAATCCCAAAGGTAAATATCGTTAATTTTAAAGAAAATATTTGTTTAATATAATTAGGTACAATGAATATAATTAAAAATAAATTATTATTTCTGAGGTTTCAGATATATATACAACTAGCTGCCTCCGCGCGGTTTTACCCGCGTAGTTCCCGTTCCCGTGGGAATACAGGGATAAAATATAGCCTATGTTACTCGGGGATAATGTAGCTTTCCAAAGGTGAAAGAATTTTTGAAATCGGTCCAGTAGTTTCGGAGCCTATTCATTACAAACAAACAAACAAACAAACAAACAAACAAACAAACAAACAAACAAACAAATCTTTCCTCTTTATAATATTAGTATAGACTAGCGGACCCGCAACTTCGTCTGCGTCACATAGCTAAGCATGCCAACGGCTTGCAGAAAGTCGCCCATAATGTGAATGCGCGCGCGTTACTTGATAACTATGTTTTCGCGGAACTCTATTATTTTTATCTAAGGTATAGGTATTCTAAATTATTCCTTATAATAAATATCCATCATAGGGACAAAGGAAATTAAGTGCCGTCTAGCTAACACGGTGCTTCGCACATTTGTATATACTGTATCGCACATGCTTTTGTTTTTGTTTAGAATAGATAAGTATATTAGAATTTTCACTGTAAATACAATTCATGAGTACCTATGGGTTTTGATGTCATAACCTTCCAAATCGTTCTTTGAGCTCGCTTTAAGCGAAATAAAATAGCACTATGCTATAGGATAGCAATTGAGTGGTGATAGGTTTAAAAGAGAGGGCGGCATACTCGTGTAGCCTTAAGCCATACGATGATTGATTTGCTCACAGCACAATTGGTCTTTGAAATCGATATAATACAACGAGTAAGACATACCTCATTACTAAGGGGCACCGTTCCTCCATGGAACTATATTCCCATAAACAACATTGCACTTCGGTTCTGTAAAATTCCATATTTTCATCTTATGAAAAAAGTTAAGTTATGAATAAAGTTTACTTTAATATAAACTTTCTAAGTCTAACATCTACTTCGATCTTTTGAGTAAGAATATTTTATAAATAAATAAAAGTGGCTATATCAGCGTATTACAAAAATCATTCCCTACGAAAAGAAATGATTGTAAATGTTTAATCGATGAAGAAAATAATTGATGTAACAATAAATAAATGAATAACTAAAGTTTTTGCAATTCTAAATAAAAAGGCTTTATCTCCATATGCCAATTATGACCGAGTCAGGTATATTTAACCTATATTTAAACTACGCGTTATCAATGTATTTAGAATATTTATATCAATCTGAAGACTATTAGGTATAATATAGATAGATCATTGCTACACTAGTCTGCATACATTTTAGCAATTAAAAATATCAAACATTACAGTTCCGCTCACTCGTATTTATACATAGATTAAAGGCGCTAGTGTCAGTCAAACAATTATTGAAATCAGTATTAAAAAATGAATTATGTAGCTATATACTATTATCGGGTGATCAAATCCGTCAAACTTGAGCAACGCCTATATAATGACAGTCGTCCATAAAGTGTTGCGAAATGACTAGCTCGAGGGCGCACCGAGCAAGCTGTCGTAAATAATAAGAAGCACACTGTTTGTACTAATGCGGAATCTCAACGCATAATTCCTATTTTTGAATTGAGTCATAAATTTGTAACTCTACTGAGGCTCGTTTAAAACGTGGGCCGAATACTAAATACCAAACTTAACTAATAGCCTAGATACTTATCTGCCGTTGCAAATTTGTTAGTCAAGCGATGTTTATGCATAATACTTGCAGTACTGCCTAATCCACTGTTTATAATAAAACGATGGATGATGAAAACAGAAGTTTGCTTTGATAAGTGCTAATGCAATATCAACCAAACTTACTTCTTTTTAAGCAACAATCTCATTAAAAAGAGTTTTGTAGGACAAGTTTTAGAAGCTCCTAGTAGCAAGCTTAGTTGTAAAGTACCTTATATAGTTACATCTCATACGTTAAGGTGATATATACCTACTTATATAGAACCTACTAATATACCTAAATATAAGATTTCTAATTGAATCAGCAGGTCAGCAGACCCTGTAATTATAAAACCTAACTTCCTTTAAATAAGTACTTAATGATTATATTATCAAAACCTGATATTAAAACGAGCCTTGAATTTAGATTTATTGATATGTCTTCTTATATTAATTTGCCGCCCTGCGGCGATGTTCGGTATTGTATATTTCGGATAAACGTAGCCTCGCTGATGTGTAACAAAATATTCGAATACAAGATTGCTATTTCATCATAGTTTTGCCATTATTGTTAAAGACGGAGCAACAAAATGATAAGTAGATATTGTTTCACAATACCATAATACAGCATCTATGTTAAGGCGTACATGGTGAACATAAGCAATGGCATATAGTATCCATATTCACACATTATATTATTTATAAAACAAGTTAACAAATTATGTAATGGAATTATTTATAAACTCCATTAATAACATCTATTGATCGACAAGAAACCTATAAAACACCAGACAAATTTCTGTTAATAACTATTAAAGTAGGCAAAGCAAAATTGATGTTTGCGATGCAACGTCTAGACCAGCCACGTACGACTAAAACAAGTTCTACCGATTCGTTCTTGTAATATCGGTGTAATTTATTTAATGTTAGAAATAGACCTCGCCAGCGCAACAAAGAATATTGGCTTTCACAACGGAACCTGGCAAATTTATGTGCCGCGAGATTTTACCAACAGTGTACTCACTTTAAGATCACGAGAACAAAGCACAAATACAATAAAATTTGATATTTACTAAACACCTACAATTTCATCTAATAATATCAACAAAAAACGGTTCATACTATATAATGTTTTCTTTAATAATGGAGATACATTTTTTATCAGTGCATCCAGTTTTTATAATTGAATTTTGCAATTCACCGGGTAGGTACCGAGATTATAATTTACATAGTAAAATGATATTTATTTATAGATACCTATTATAAAAATTGTACCTATATTATGTTCAGAAATGATAGTACCTCTAGTACCAGATACCAAAATTAAATATCACAAATCAAGATTCGGAAGAACGAAAAAAATATATTAAAAATTAATTGCGTTCTTTCAGGAAAGCCTAGGCAGGTTTATCAAATAAATAGCCACGTCTGTTGCCCTGAAATATAATAATATGTAATAATTAGATATTAATTAATACAATTAATCTGATGTGTATTTACAAATCTGTACCTATGTACCTTTGGTCAATTGTTTAATTTATCATAGGACCAAAACGCCTATATTTTTTATCATAACAAAACAGTGACTCAAATTAAAAATATAACTTTACATGCGCACTTTGTAGGGCTATGTAATCTCAAGAAGCAATTTAAGTACCTACCTCCTGGACGTATACTCTAATGTACCTACGTTGTATAATTTTCGCAAGTAAAATCGTCAGGCAAAGGTGCTTAGAATTGCAGAGGGATCTATTATAGTGAACCAGTAATTTTGCAGCCTACTAGCACGTTTCCCTAGTATCGCCTTAAGCCAATTCCGTTACTAGGAATTATGAGTGGTCCCCGTAGTTGTACACCTGCCCATGGAAACCGTTCTCCTAATTACGTTAATTGTTCAACTATAGGTACGTATGTATCTATGCACCAACAACGATATATACCTAGATAGGAGCTAATTTAGATAATTAAATGCAGTTTTTAGTCTGTTGAGACAGCCCAAAGACTAAGTACCTGAATAGACCAGGTAATAAAAAAAAGATTAAAATTACTAGGTTGTATAAACCGAAATAACATTCCTGTTGATGCATAAATCTACACACATTAAAACAATCACATAAAAACTTAATTTATGTAAGTTGCTTGCGCTTTTTTATTTATATCAATATAATATTGATATAAATAAAAAAGCGCAGTAACTTTATCTAAAATATATTTAAGCAATTATAATTATTCGTAACATGACTGTCATAAAATAAGTAATTAAGTCATTGTAACAAAACCAAATATACATTTTTGGTGTCGCCTTCCTTATTAGATTCCTACTCTTATTAGTGTTTTCTTTAAATTATTATTTAGTTTAGTGACTTAATTCATACACAATACGAAAGACGTAAGTCATTACGATATTCATCTTTAAATAGCATCGTTATCGCGTGCTCAGTAGTCTAACAGGTTTGTTAATACCGGCAAGATGCTGTCAGTTAGTTGTAACTAATTAACGACAGACGAGGCGTTACAATTATTGTGTGTCAAACTAGTAATTGGCATGATCGTCCAGCGATCTTGACCTAAGTCACAGAGCTGGCGTGTGCACCGCTGCGCCCGCGCCGCGCCGGCCGCGCCGCGCTGTCCTCCCGCGCCGGCCACCGCCCGCGCCCGTCCGCGTCCGCACCGCTGCGCCGGCCGGCGCTCGCGTGCCGCCGCGCCATGTAACGGTCGCAGCAGCTGATCCTTGCCATCGTCCTTTAATTAAAGTCAATAATGTACTTTTATACTATTTTAGATATTCATAAGTCAGAAAAATATAATAAGGATGTATCTTTGTGTATAATGAAAGTAGTTTGAATTATCTCAAAGGATAATAATTTATCTTGTTTTGTACAATATAAATGCGGTGCGATGGACGGTAACAACATGAGGTGCAAATAGCTTATTAGCTACTGAGTAGGACTTCTCATTACCAGAATAATTGTCTGTTTACTTAAATTTGGAAAAGGTTTCAGTTCTACTAATGACCAAGATAATAATAGTCGGTATATCGTAGTCGCTTGGATGTAGATTGCAGGAGCGGGGGCGCGGGTGCGCCGGGGCAAGCGACGCTGCACTGTCTAATTAAGCGCGGCTCTAGCTAATTTGACGCGTGAGCGGCCTGCCGCCGCCTAATGAATGGTATCGCACACGTTCATCGCACCACGTCGCCCGACTCGTGTTTAACTGCGCCCGCGCATTAGGGAAATCTAATGGCCTGCCTGCCGATAAAAGAACTTATTTCGAAATAATGCAAAACTAACAAAACGAGGAAACTTGTAATCCGTTACTTTCATAGGTACACGCTAAAGTTAATTGAAAGTGTTATGACATAGGTATCTAGCTAGATTGACTGACCCATTCTTAATGTAGGTACCTAACTCCAGAAAAGCGAGGCTAATGCGTATTCATAGAGCTTGCATCAGTCAGTAATGTTGATTATAGACATCGGTGGAAGCTGTGTCAGTGCAGTTATAATGCGTTAATGTATTTATGCACGCACAAAGCGAGTTGTAAATTACAAATGATTAGCTGTGTAACTTTATATACCTACTTACTTATACTTCTCGAGGTATGCAATGTATGACAATAGCAAAGGAGAGTGTTCATGAAATGTTGTGGCATAGGGCAGGTGCACCCACCCTATTAATAGAGAAAATAAGGGTTAAAAATTACCGCTAAGTGTTATTAAATATAAATAATAGGTGTAATTTATTATGCATCTTTATTTTATAAATATATCAAAAGTTGTCATGTGATTAATATCGATATGTTTATTAAAGCACTCGTATAAATAAATAGTTTATGGTGATTATCTAGGTTACAGTTATAAGGGATGATGACAAATATATATATATATATCCTTTATGGGAGTCGAACTCACGACAGTTTAGCTAACGTATAATCCAATCAGCCATTCAGTATATAGCAGTATGCCATTGCTAACATACCTACCAAGACTGTTTAATATCCAGACACACCAGGTACAAACAACAGGTAAATACCTAAATAGAAATACATCAATTAACGCAGAATTATCTACCACAATGTATAAAATTTACGTTTAGTGTATCTACCGGCATATCAACAGTATTGAAATGCACCTAATTAGAGTAGTCGTCTCAATTTTATAATGAAAAATCTCATTTTTGTTAAACATATTCAAGTTAATATAATATATAAAATTCTCGTGTTGCGGTGTTTGTAGTTAAAGTCCTCAGAAACGGCTTGACCGATTCTTATGAAATTGTGTGTGTATATCGGGTAGGTCTGAGAATCGGACAACATCTATTTTTCATCCCCCTAAGTAATCACAGGAACGGGAACTATGCGCATGAAACCGCGGGGCGGCAGCTAGTGCAGATATCAAAATAGAAAGTAAAAAGTATGAAACAGAGTTTTAATTCAATTCATCTGAAGTTGTAAATACCATCACCGTTACAGACTGCATCCAATTCTAATGCATAATTTATTCCCGAGATCATTTTAGATTGAAAAGTCAGAGGAATTTATCTGATAGACAGTATATTAAATAAAAAGATAAGTGGAGATAGAACACTAATTAATAACTTATACATATTTGCTTTAGAGCAATTGATTTACCACACATTTGAAAATGAAGCTACGACCAATACATTCATACAAATATTATAAATAATCAAGCAATATCATGAAAAGGTGTGAAATCCTTGTAGTATCGCAGTTTTTATAGCCAGGTGCGAAAAAACTACAATTTTAATTAATGTGTTCTTTCTTTCTTATTTTAAGTAAATTGCGGAAACAATTTGTTCTTTAGTTTCAGATAGAGAATGGCAAAACAATGTTCAACATATGAGGTTTTAAAGACCATTAATCATCTTTAATTTGAGTATGCTCTATCATAGCTGTTTCATCGATAGACTCGTAAAAAAACCATAAAAATTATATTGGCCTTGCCCGTCACGTTTTCGTTTGCCGCTTTATCAAGTCCTGTTACCTACAACGGTCTTAGTAGACTAGACTAGGTATAAAATTATTTTATATTCGACCTTACAAAAATTTATCTCTATTAATACAAATAAGCAGCAGTTTTCTGAAAGTTTACCTATATAATGGACTATGTCTGCGTAAAGCGAAGTTTCTGTATGCGAAAGCCTCGTTGATCTTAATATTAATATTTAAAAGTACCTAAGGAAGTTCAATGATAAATCTCGCGTAGGTAGGTGCTTATAAAATAAATAAGCTTTACCTAATAATTGGTTCAAATATAATAAAATTATAAATCTATCCCTTGCTGTGTCCTTATTTTGAACTTTCTACATATAAATATTCTTATTGTCATTTCTGAAACAAAGATCACGCATTGAAAAATTAAATGAATGTATAATCAAAATATTTTTTGTGATCGTACCTACTTATAAAAGTTCAAAAGATATTTCCCGTCTGGACTCGTGACAGATGCGGCGACCGGCAGCAGTGTTGGCAAATCTTGCAGCGATACATTTATCTCTGCACCTATAGCGGCTTATCGTGCAATTTGTCACAGTACAGACAACATTTTGGTTAAAAATATTCCAAAGAATAAATTTAATGAACTCGTAGACACGTCATTTTTTATTTACCGTCGTTATATAAAGAAGGGATGCAACTTACCTCAGCAGTAAGTAGGTGACATAAAACAAATTAGATTTAACAAATTCTAGTGGAAATTCTTAAAAAAATATCTAAACACATAAAAATATATAAAGTATCTAAATAGTTTTGTAGCTATCTATATTTGTATGAAGAATATATAATAGTAAATAACAAGGAACAATTTTCTTGTGTTATATGAATGCACCGTCCTTTCTACACCGTGTACCTACTTATTATTATATGTAACGGTCATTCTGCACAAACAACTCCTCGGTTAATTACACGACGAGGACTCACGACTCTCACTCGCTTAAAAAGCTTTAAGCTGCGTTATTTGATTGCAACCATAATGGACTGATAACAAAAAACAGCTTTAATAATAACATGATACGAAATCACACAACTAAATAGTTTGAGTGTAAGTAGGTACTTACACTTACTAATTTTCATCGATAAATAGAGAGATTAGTCAAGTCAGTTTTTAAGTATAAGTATTTAGTTTTGTCTTAATTAAAATAATTAGTAAAAACATAAACATATTATATCATCAATTAATGACTCCATAAATAAACAACAATTAGCAATTCAGTTCTCAACGCAACGAAAGAATAATAAAATAACAGCAGGATACGTTAAAAAAAGATTTACAAGTATAAAAAAATGCATAATGAATAAGAAGCACCATTTTTGTTGACAATCATGATAAACCTACCGAGTATTTAACGAATTTACGGTTACTTAAGGGCGCGATATTGTGACATCCATTTAATTTTGAAACAGAATTATAATAATTTCACTTAATTACGGCATTTATTCAGATGCGAGGCCGCGCGGACATACCTACTCTATCTTGTATGAACGCATTATCCACATGTTGTACTGGACAACCGCGGCGTTTATATCTACGACAATGAACTTAAAAGAAAAATAAAAGCTTTTCCGTGTTATGCTTTTCCGTGAAACGTAGCTTTATTGGTATTTTATTTAACGCATTAAAGCAAGTATAATCAGTTTAACTATCACTTTATCTTCCGACTGTAAGAGCGTAAAATATTTATTTTTAAAATGTTGCGCTAATAATATAAAAAATCAATAAACTTTAAGGAGACAATGTGTAAAAAATGTTTACGAGCCACAAAATCCGAATTATTCGATTGTTTTATTAGACGTATGGTCGTAAAGTAGTAAATTTAAGTGTGAGGTGAGCCAGACAACGAACGAGCTCCCCACTTATTAAGCTCATAAAAAAATTAATTTTGTGGCCGAAATATAGGCAACACTTAAGATATTGATTTGATGTCGGTTCTTGTCGCAAAAAGGATAGTTATGTAATCAAACTAGTACATAGTTTAAACGAAATCCTATAAAACAACTCATTCAATCATCGGTGTTACATAGTTAATTTACTTTTCCCAGGATGATTTTTTTACAATTAAATGTGTAAATCCAGAACATATTTCACTGGCATTTAATTTTCTATTCCCTTTGTCTATTTTGTCGCGATAGAGTAACAAACTACGTTGCCTACATTAAATCTCTACTTTTACAATCTTATTTATCAGGTATCTGGTATACCTATTTCACATCATTAGCTTCGAAATCAGTATCTCTCATAGTTTCTATTAATTGAGGTTTACATAGATTTTTCGATATTTATATTTACAGATTTGTTACATAACAGCTACGACATCTATATCTCAATTTGCTGCCTACGGTACTTTAATTAAGTATAAACGAATTCTAATCTCAACGTTTTGAATACCTAAGTTTTTTAGTTTGCTTTTACATTACCACCACTTTAGATCAATTCTCATTGGAGCAATCTCGCTCGGAAGCTTATTGAGATAACATCGCCCACTATCGATGTTATTATTAATTCATTTTTCTTACAGATAGCCATCGTTGTAATCCGGAGTCAGTCAATGATGATTCCCACGTTACAAATGTAACCGTACCATCCACTCATAGATAAGGAATTCAATAGAGAATTAAATGCTACTCACCGCTCTGTGGAAGAAAGAATTACTTTTAGGAGTTGCTTGTGCTGTCTGCACACCGGCGTGCTTTAAAGATATACCTACTTTTTAGTCGCAAAAAGTTATCAATGTGACTTTTTCATAAAAAGTTCATTAGTGAGAAAGAAATCTGTAGTGGTAATTTTACTTCTAGCAAAACAGGACCTGTGGTTTATATCTATGCTTTCTGGTAGTACCTACCTACTTTGAAAGCATATAGGTTACCTTTACCTTTACATATAGCTTACCTTTACCTTCTTAAAACTATACTTAGCATGAGATATTATTAACGTTACTTGAAGTCATTAGTTATACAATATATCTCTAACTTAATTAGTGACCATCAATCCTTAGCGTAGCGTCTGTCGTTAATTTAAATAGCTTGCGGCGATAAAATTCAGTCAAGTACATCCAAATGATTAAATCATCAATAACATTCTTAAATTTTTGATATTTCCTGGCAATTTAAAACTTTTAATAAACCATGACTAGAATATATATGAAATAGCCTTGCATTAAGTAAAATAGTTCAATCAAAACATACCTATACCTATTTAAAGTTTATTTTAGAAAGACTAGGTAATTGCCGAGTTTATTGCCGACTCTTCTCAACAAAAGAAACTTTCTGCACCGAGCATTAGAGTATGACAATTCTTAAGTGCTTGTAAAAGCCTATTTGAATGATAATATTTAGATTATATATTATATGCTTATGAGTATAAATAAGTACTTTTTTCATCATCATTTAACATGTACTAAACTAAAATTAGCGGTTCATCATCATCACTTCATTTATTGCAAGGGCACGAGCCTTTCCGAACACCGAGGGAGTTTTAAGCCCATAGTCTGCCACGCGGGCATAATGCCGATTGGTAAACTCACATCCGTCACATACCTTTGAATATTAATAGAATTTTACTGTTCGTGCCAATAGCGTAATTGGAATATTTTCTGTTCTACCCGTTTACAATGTTGTTCGGAATCCTTTTTGCTAAAGAGTATTGGAAAGGGTAAAATGTGAATCATACTGACTGTCGACAACCCACTTAATCGTCAGGTAACTTAATACGCTTGTCTTCCGTATAAGCACGAGTGCAATAAACTGGTATATTTAATATACAAAAATATATTTCATCGTTTTAATCTACACATAAAATTGTAACGAGGCTATTTTTGTTTATTTATGATATTTTTTCAAGGAGTTACTTAAAGTATGTTTTCGTTTAAGACTTAGTCTTATGGTTTACTAATTGGTTTAATAGGATTTACATAGATAAATATAAACCGTTTTAATAATATGCATTCTATTTATACGGGACATGGTAAGATGCAGCGTATAACAAGGCCAGGTTGGTCGCCATCGCAGCGTACAAGCACGGATCTGCACTCACCTGCGAATCCTTGACCCATCCAGAAGAGGCTACTCTAACAGAATGCACTTCGGTCCTGCCTGTCGCCGTACGTAGATAAATAGGTATTTAAAATACCGTTCGCCGTGGGAACCGTGACGGGCGCCCGAACCGCGATAACCCTGCACCGCTCGCTCCACCGCTGGCTCCGCGGCACCGGCGCCCGCCGCCGCCGCCCGCCTCCGCGCCCACCTATACCACTACGCGAATCGAACAATGATTTCGATAACGAAATCCATTTGGTTGCTTAATTTTGTAACAAGCTCTATCTTTATTTTTATCTTTGGTTTTATTTTTCAATGAGTAACCGTAATAGTTTCATAGAATTAAATTCTAATCTGGGTACTTGGGTACTACAATACGATGGCAGACTTTTACAATAATGTAATATAAACTCTGTAACATCATTTTAAAGTCCATGTTAGTTTGTTGAGTACATTGTTTAGGGCGGTGAGTAAAGAGGTAAGACTGCATGCTGCGAGATGACATCTCGAACCCCTGCTGCGACCCGTGAACAATATTGTCTCTACTATAAATGCATTGTGAATTTTTTAATCAATTCATATTCACGACGCTAAATTGTTACGATGACTTAAAAAATGAGTCTTGTAGATTTTGCAAAAAAATTATGTGATTAAATACATTAAATACAAGCATGTTGAGACCAAATAAAGATTATAGTAAGTAGGTACAAGCTCCGACACTTTTATTAATGTAAAACATTTTGTATTAATACATATTGAGAATATTCTAATGTCATGTAATTTAAATCACTTTAAAATAATACTTAACATTTGATCATCAAACAAATATTATATAAAATAAAAACTCTTAATAGGTACCTTCGTAATTTTGTCATCTACTCCTCTTTGGTAATAGATTAAGTTTTTCCTTTAAATAACAACATAAAAACCTACTTTAAATAACAAACTGGTGTGAACATATTTAATAAAAAATATTCCTGAAAAGGAAAATGTTGTCAATGTCTTTGGAATATCAACAATCACTACCTTCAAAAGGTTGTAAACATAACGAGGAAACACATAACTCATATTCATTTGTATTCCCTTTCATCAAAACAAAATAACTTTTAGGAGATTATTTCGATTGCAGAATTTTAAAAATGCATGTGACTTTTAAATCACCTATCATTTTGATCAAGATTTTATTACTTAAACACGTACATTTATTAGTTAGGTATCATACATACCTATTTATGGCTATAAAAATAGAATGACTTTGGTTCACACTTGAAAGCAATTCTAAACTGGTTATCTATCTGATCAATTACCATTTTACGACAACGTGATTGGACACGAGTGGCTATCGACGCTAAATTCGTGGCTGGAAGTTTTCCTATATAGAGATAAGCATAAAGTTCCATCGAAGACGCAGTTAGGTATGGGGAAATATTACTATTCAGCTGAACATGAAAGCTCTAAGTAACTGAACGTTATTTATAATACAAAATCATTGATATTGTAAAGGAACTAAGTCCTACTATCATGCTATATGGGGTTTCTTTCAAACCAACTTTGTTAGAACGATATTACAAAATTTGCCACTGACTACGTATAGGTACAGTTTTTGCTTTTACTGTATTGATTTTTAAACTGAGCTTTAATCATTTATTCGACATATTTCAATCAGGACTAGAAAATCATAACGGTTCAGAGATGCAACATACAGATATAATGGCGTCATAACATAAAGCAACACATAAACGCTTTAGTACGTCCCGATGATTGTTATCTGAGATTTTTATGACTTCGCAAATGGATTTTTGAAAGTAATATCTGTATTTAGAGTTTGAATAAACTGTCTATTCATCATTGACATAATAGAAGCTAAAGGGGGTCGTTCCGCTCTATTTTATTAAATGCTATAAATAATGTACAACAACATATCCATTCATTTAACATAATCTCTCTATAACATCTTACTTGACAATAAATTACTATCTTAATTAGGATTTATTGTGAAACTGTTAGGTGCGTGACTGTAGGTATATACGTATTTAATTTAAAATGTAAGTAAATCTGCTTGCAGCTAATCAAAATTAAATATACTACAAGGACTTTTAATTTGTAATTGCTTCAGATACCTAAGTCTATCCTCACATAAGAAATAGTAATCAAAAATCAATCTCAAGTTGTTGTTTGTGGCATATAAGACCGTTAAATAAAATAACACATCAAAATCGCCGCTCACCTGCGCTATCCCACGATCAGTCGTCTCGATTTATAGATATCGCAGAATCGAAAGGCGCTTCGTATTTTGCATAACGCTAGTGAGTTGTATAGCAATATGCATAGCGCAGGACTAAAATAACAGATAGTATGACAGTAAGACCCACAAATTTTAATGTCAAGATTAGGTACTGAATGTTTATGGGTTTATTTTGGTCTATGATATTATTAAGTACCTTATTAATAAGCAAGAATCATAATTATCAACTTAATTCCTTAGACGTAAATGTAAAACAAGTCAGTCAGGCTTTATTTTTTGACGACAATTATTAACTCAAAGTATTATAATAAATTATAATAAGATAATAATTATATGTTGCACGAATATTAGCTTGCATCTATGAATAAAAAATATTACCTATAACCATTCTAGAGTTTTATAAAAAGCACTTGAAATAATACATAAATCTTATTGTTGTCCAATCGGTTTCACTTCCTGTATCGACCAGTCGAGTCGCGTCGAGCTCGGAGCGGCACTTCCAAATAGGTGTTCTGATATTCTTTTTCTTCACGAACAAAAATAGAGCAAAAACTCGAGTCGCGAGTGTTTTTTTAAACCCGGCGACCTTGCAGCTGAGTGGCTTACTGATTGTGATACACAGTTACTAAAAAAAGAAGAGTGTGATAAATCGCAGCTATTAAAACAACAATCCTTAGCGCTTAAGAAATAAATAATAATAAATCTGTATAAACGAGCACATTGCATACCTCCTACCTTAGGCCGGCAGCTCTAGCGGAACAAGTATGCGGAACAATCAATCATAAGTCCTCTTTAATACCCTACGAGGATTCACTTTTACTTTTCTTAATAACAAACTTATTGAATATTTATGAGAGTGTCACGGTTTATAATATTATTATTTCGTTATTGAATATTTCGACATTATTATTTTGTTCATCAACTGTCTGTCAGAAGAAATCGGTATACGTGTACAAGACGGTGGGTATCAAGATTACTTATTTATGTTTCGGTAGACTTGTTCGCCTTGCTGCATCTGAGGTGACGACGACATACTCAATTATGTATGTATCGGATTCAGTTCGCATGAGTTCCTGTCAACATCTCATTATATGAGTAACAAAATTTCATGTAAAACAGTTTTTGAGGTCGTACTACAATACTCACGTGACATTGTACTGCTGGCATACCACAGTATCCTGTATTCGTAATGACAAGTAGCTGTATGAAAAATCAAAACAATATCGGCTTCACACAGCTCAAAACAAAGTAGTTACGTGAACGCAATATGAAAGCGAGGTGGCTTTTGACGATTACTGACAGTCAATCATCCGTCGTTAAACAATCAACAAAATGTACAACTTTCTATTTTTATGTGAACAATAAAACGTTATTTTCTTTCTATATGTCATTTTATTTAATTGAAAATTACATAGATATTTTATTCATAATTATGCAGTCTTATCTTTTTACTGTTTATCAATTTTTAAAGTGAATCAAGCTCATAGGACATAAGTACGTTAAATATTTAATAATAACCATTGTCACACATACGCAAAGAGGGTAGGTATCTAGTAATATCTATTGTTCAAGGTTTATTTCTAATTGATTTATTAAATCAACAAAATAAAAAACAGCAACTAAATTTAATATAAGTAATATTGTAATTATTTAAAGTTTTATGAAATGTTTTGTTTACTTTTTACCTATTCTATTTAACCTATAAAAGACAATAAAAGATTTAGTCAAATCTTTGACGGGTTAAATTCTATTTAATATTCAATAACCGTAGCCCTCTATGAATACAATGGATCTATAATGTATTAATGCCTTGAATCAGCCTATATTATCATATCACCGTCTAAATGAATAGTCACAATTACTATTTTTATCAAACTTTTAAGGTATGGTATCCGACTCTGTGTTAACGATGAATTGTAGTAAAACAACATTATTTATATACCTATCATCTGAAACACTAGAAAATATTTTTGACGTGACAACGTCTTATAAATTGGTTTGCCGGGTGACACTTCAAGAAACTGCGTTACGCTCCGCTCACGTAACGTGACGTTATGTTTTAAATTGTTACTATTGACGTGACAACGTCTTATAAATTGGTTTGCCGGGTGACACTTCAAGAAACTGCGTTACGCTCCGCTCACGTAACGTGACGTTATGTTTTAAATTGTTACTATTGACGTGACAACGTCTTATAAATTGGTTTGCCGGGTGACACTTCAAGAAACTGCGTTACGCTCCGCTCACGTAACGTGACGTTATGTTTTGACGTGACAACGTCTTATAAATTGGTTTGCCGGGTGACACTTCAAGAAACTGCGTTACGCTCCGCTCACGTTACGTGACGTTATGTTTTGACGTGACAACGTCTTATAAATTGGTTTGCCGGGTGACACTTCAAGAAACTGCGTTACGCTCCGCTCACGTAACGTGACGTTATGTTTTAAATTGAAATGAAATGAAATAATGAAATGAAATGAAATGAAATAAATTTATTCATTCAAATAGGCCTTCACAGGCACTTATGAAACGTCGACTCTAATGCTCGGTTCGGAAGGTTGCTTTTGCTGAGAAGAGCCGGCAATAAACTCAGCAATTACTCTTTTCAAAACAAGTTTTAACAATTTCTTTAACAATAGTAATATTAGTCCTGATAGAACGAGCGCTATACCCATGCCTCGCCATCGTTAATATAATCGTTTATACAATAATAAGCCTTCTGTACCAAAGCTGACTTAACTCGTTCCTTAAATTTATTCATAGGCAAATCTAAAATATTTGTGGGGATTTTGTTATAAAACCGTGCACCAAGTCCTAAAAATGATCCTTGCACTTTCTGTAGTCTATAAGCAGATGTTACAAGTTTATGCTTATTTCTAGTATTAATGGAGTGCAAATCACAATTTTTCGTGAAAAGACTAATGTTTTGACGGACGAATATTATGTTTGCATAAATGTACTGTGATGCAACTGTGAGAATGTTAATTTCCTTAAATTTATCTCTGAGGGAAGCTCGCGAGCTTAAATTATAAATAGCACGGACTGCTCTTTTTTGCAAAATAAAAATTGTATCTATATCAGCTGCTCTGCCCCAAAGCAAGATACCATAGGACATAACACTATGAAAATAACTGAAATAGACTAATCTAGCTGTTTCTACATCCGTAAGTAGTCTGATTTTTCTAACCGCGTAAGCTGCTGAGCTGAGCTTCCCCGCAAGACATGATATTTGGGTGCCCCATTGAAGTTTTGAATCTAACGTAATACCCAAAAACACTGTAGACTCAACAAGACTGAGGGCTTCATTATTTAACATTAAATTAGAGGCCATCTTTTTTACATTGGGTAATGCAAATTTTATACATTTAGTTTTTCTTGCATTTAAAACTAGATTATTAACAGTAAACCAATTTAATACCTCAGATAATGCACCGTTTACATCGTCATATTTGAATTTCTGTCTATCAACACCAAAAATCAGTGAGGTATCGTCAGCAAACAGTACAATTCCACAGGTATTCTTAACATAGAACGGAAGATCATTTATATAAATTAAAAATAGAAAAGGTCCCAAAATTGAGCCCTGGGGCACCCCCATATGCACAGGAGAACCAGACGATTTAACTCCGTTGACATCTACAATTTGAGTTCTCTCACTAAGGTACGATCGCATCAAATCAAGTGCTGTACCTTTAACTCCATAATACTCTAGTTTACGTATAAGTGTTTGGTGGTCAACACAATCAAAAGCCTTAGATAAATCACAAAACACCCCAATGACGTTCTGTGAATCCTCCCAACAGTTAAAAATATTTTTCAAAAGTGCTACACTTGTTACTATTATTTCATCCTTCTTCCTACTATACGAATGAATATTCACATTAAAATTATTTTACCACTCAAAGTCGTTGTCACGTAAAACTTTCGCCCGTATACCGACTTTACAGGCAACCAATTTTTTGACGTGACAACGTCTTATAAATTGGTTTGCCGGGTGACACTTCAAGAAACTGCGTTACGCTCCGCTCACGTAACGTGACGTTATGTTTTAAATTGTTACTATTATTTCATCCTTCTTCCTACTATACGAATGAATATTCACATTAAAATTATTTTACCACTCAAAGTCGTTGTCACGTAAAACTTTCGCCCGTATACCGACTTTACAGGCAACCAATTTTTTATAATATAATTTACAGCTGAAAAAACAATAATTTAATTTGCAAACTAGCAAGACTTAATTTTTTGTACGATACTATACGAAGAATTTAAATAAATTTGTAAAATAAAACTTATTCAATTCTATAAATTTAAAGTATGTGATAAGACTCAGATGTTGCATACAAAGCCTCTGCATTCCGCTAGAAAGTCGCTTATCAATTCAATTGTCTGAGCCACGCCTGCGCTTGTCGTGGACTCATGCCGCTCATTGTAGCAATAATTCCAAACGCCTATAATATAAACCAATGTAACAATCGAATATATTGTGTTCTGTGATTTTACTGCAACAAGTCTCAACCGTAACTTAAATCGGCTACAAAATTGATGTCTATCTGTACATCTTAATGCCTTCAGGCTTTTGGCAACCCTTGTTATTTTTACTGCAGTTTTTTTATCGAAGGTACCTTGTAGTTGACTGTTCTCCGGACGACATTACATTCGAAGGTTTAATGAAAATTTATATAAAATTATTTTATTTTAGTAAAGAAATGAAACCAAATTCAGGGTAGTCAAAGCCTTGGTGTTATAATGATGTTTAATATTCTCTTTAATTTTGCTACAATTTAGTGTTTCTACGTATATTTTCATAATGATTGTGTTTATAATACTTCACAGGTACCTATACCTATAAATCTCTTTGTACTTTTTATTCCTGTAGTTGAAGATTTCAATGTTTTTAAGTGTTAGATGGTGGGTTTATATTTGTTCTAATTTCTTTTAAAAACTATGTAGTAACATGCTAGATATATTCTCTGTTGGTATATAAACAAATGAGGGCGGCTTCCACAACAATCTATATAGCACAAAAACAATGCAGAACGGCACATCCTGATAGTCATCGATGATTCAAGGTTGTATATCAGCGACTCTCAAAACTCATGTCTTTATTTGACAAGGCCAGAAGACGAGGTCACAATTGCAAATTCAAAAAAATTAAAATTTATTGTACGATCAATTGGTACTATAGAACTGAAATTACAACTGTTGCTATTTTATAATTTAAGTATAAATAATTAGTTCAGATTTTTTTTTAATAAAAACACACCTAACTATGTATTAGGTACATTTTTTGAGGCGTAAACGTTGAGCGCTCGTTGATGTCTTCTGTTCGACAGCTATCCGCCAATTTACTTTCATCAATTTTTATGATTGAGACTAATCTAAGATGATTTCTGATACACGATTCAAAACACTAAAAACACATGAACTAAGATGAGCTGAGTCATATAAAAATGACCTTGTCTAGGAGTAATTTTGAACAAATGTGAATTAATGAGCATGTTTTAAAATTGTTATTCAGCACACCCATGTAGATATCGGAACCTGTCCACGGACAGTCCGTTGCAGAAGTGACCGTTCTTTGTCCGAGTCGTCCTAGACAGCCGCCGCGCGCCGCATTCATGCATAGTAAATAATTACAGTGATCAGCGGCAGGTGGAGGCGCACGCGCGCGCATAGAAATAGAAAGGCACATTGCAGTAATTATTTAGTACAGTTATCCGTAATGGGCCGTTTTGCGAAAGCTGTTAAGTAAATAAGCAGCGTCCTGCGGTTCCTGGCGATGCCGGGTGTGCGCTGCGGCCTGCGACACATGCACGAGTCGTCCCGCGCCCGCGCACCTCGCGCGAGCCGGCCCGCGCCGCCGCCGCCACGCGCCCATCGCCACCGCCACTCCGAGACATTATCATAAATACTCTATTATATTTGAGATAAGCACCACACGACAAGCGATAATACTTCATTAGTTCTTACTATGATCGACTTATAGGTATTTTTAATATACCTATATACCTATGCCGCCACTTTTATCGGTACGGACGGTAGCTTTCTACATATTATAATGGATTAATAACTAATTGGTATATGCTTATTATTTGATCCACATTTACCATTGGTAAATTTTGTCAAGCAATGACAGAAGGCGTATTTTCTAGTTATGTCTTAAGATTTGGTGTGACGTGTTATTCAGAGAGCAGTTCTAGTGACTTTGTTAGGGTATTGGCATGCCTTGTCGCGAGACGTAGCGGCAGGCGGCGGCAGAGCGGCGGTGGAGCGGCGGCGGAGCGGCGCGGCGCAGTATCGCGTGCGACGCGCGGACAGCGCTCCCGGGCGAACGACGGCGGGCGGTGGCGCAGACCGCTCGAGGTTCAGAGGTTAAGCGATACTTTATTTTGAATAATTTATATGTCGTAGCGCGATAGACGGCGTGCCCTCCGCCTTGTACTGTTTATGGTAATGCGGAATATCTCGCATTGCAAATGCGCTGAATGTGTCGCCACCCGAAGCGGCCGTTCGCGATAAACGCTATTCTGAATATATTCCCGAGCGTGTTTGGGACAAATATACTTTACAACTTACAGTCTATATATTCAATCCCATATATACATGATTAAATCAACCTTTCATTATAAATAATGTTGGTTCAACCGATCTGTATTCTGACTGCATATTTTTCACTCCATATTCCAATGGCACTGAAACGAAATTATAAAAGACTGAATTAAAACTTATTTTGGAATGATAAATGATCGTTTTAAACGTCAATGGGCTTTTAAATCGTAATCGAAATAAGAACAATCGGTCAGAGTCCACGGAGTTAATTAAAACGTGGAAGGCTTGCTGCCATCCATGGCGAGACAGGTCGTGCATGTAGGCTGGTACCTACTACATATCAATGTGTATCTGCACTGCACGTATGCTGATAGTATGTTGAAAATTCACTTTTAAGAAATTGTCATTAATCAAAATTAATGGAGTTATTATCGCACTCGAACTTTCAAAAAATATTTATTGCCGACATAAATCAGTCTTAAGGGCCGTAACGAAGCAGTGCAGTGAGCTTTCTAGGACAATGCAGGAGCAGGCCGCAATTACTGCTCGCCGTACTCGCAACACGAGCTGACGAGCCTGCTCGCCTGCCCGCCGCCCCGTCTGTAATACATATAAGCTATTTAACATCTTTACAGAATACATACATATAAAATAAAATAAAAATAAAAATAAAAAAATAAAAAAGCCTTTTATTTCCTGTAAAAATTACATTTCTTATTCTATCTATATCTATGAGTTATTTTTTTTTTAACATTTATATATATATATATATATATATATTTTTTTTTTTTTTTTTTTTTTTTTTATATAACATAAGTTTCTAATCTAATCTAAATTTACGGGAACCCCAGAATGGGTGAAGGCCTCCTCCAGTGATGCCCATTTGACTCTGTCTTCTGCTACTTTTCTCCAGTCTGGACCAGCTATTGTTTTTATATCGTCCTCCCATCTTGTAGTAGGTCTTCCTCTTATTCTTTTGCCTATTGGGCCGTTCCAGAAGGTTACTTTTTTGGTCCATCTGAGATCTGTTAACCGCGCAACATGACCTGCCCACTTCCATTTCAATTTTTGTGCGTAAATCAGAGCGTTTGTTGCTTTAGTTATTTTTCTTATTTTAGTGTGTCGTATTTTATCCAACTTCCTTATCTTTAACATACTTCGTTCGAGTCCTCTCTGACAGACGCTAATCTTTTTTCTTATTTCCGCAGTAAATTTCCAAGTTTGGCAACCGTATGTCAAACATGGCAAGAGGCTTGAGTTCATGACTTTAGTTTTTATAGTTTGTGGTATATTACTTTTAAAGATGTCCTTGAGACTCCAGTACTTGTTCCATGTTAATTTGATTCTGTTTTCTATTTCTATATTCTTATTTTTTTTGTCAAAACTAATAATTTTTCCCAAATAAACATATTTTTCGACGTATTCTAACGGTTTGCTATTGACTATTATTGGTATTTTCAAGCTATTTGTCATTGTCTTTGTCTTCATAATATTCATTTCAAGTCCCACTTTTACACTAGCTAGGTGAAGGCTTTCTACCATATGCTGTAGTTGAGATGATGACTCTGATAACAGTACCAGGTCATCAGCGAATCTGAGGTGGCTTAGGTAGGTGTCTTTTATGTATAGTCCTTTTTTAGTCCAGTCCAGCTTGCTTATGATCGCCTCGAGGACTGCTATAAATATTATTGGAGACAGCGGATCTCCTTGTCTAACTCCCCTTTCTATTGGGAAGCTAGGGCCTATAGTTTCAAGCTTGATTTTACCCTTATTATTTTTATATATGGATTTGATGACGTTTATATTCCTCTGCTCCTTGTTCCTTCAGACTTTCCCAGATACTTGAATGTCTTACCGTATCGAAAGCTTTCTGGTAGTCGATGAATGATATATAAAGTGTTCTTTGGTTTTCTTGATACTTTTCAATTATCAGTTCAAGTGTGTGAATGTGGTCAACCGTTGAAAAACCCTTTCTGAAGCCTGCTTGTTCCACCGGTTGTTCTTTTTCTAATGTATCACTGATCCTTGTAGTTATAATTGCAGAGAATAGTTTATATAGGCTTGGGAGTAAGCTAATAGGTCGGTAGTTCCCTATGTCTTTCGGGTCGCCTTTTTTGTATATTAATATGATGTTGGATTCGGACCATTGGGACGGTGTTTCGGAATTTTCCAGAATCATGTTAAATAGTTCAGCTAATGGCACTGCTAAAGTTATGTGTCCCTTTTTCAGTGCTTCGTTCGTAATGTTATCTGAACCAGGGCTTTTGTCTAGCTTCAGTTTCTTTATTTTTTCTATTATTTCTGTTGCGTCTATTGATTTAATGTTTCTTTTTTGTGTGTCATCTATTTCTGTGTCGAGATTTATGGTTGTTGTGTCTCTGTTGCTGTACAGATTTCTGTAGAATTCTGTTGCGGCAGCAATAATATCGCCTCTAGTGTACAGTTCTGTATCTTTCTTTCTTAGTCCTTCTATCCATGTTCTATTAGTTCTAAGTTTTTTATACGCCTTCTTTGTACTTCCAGTGTTTTGTAGGTGTTCTTTTATTGTGTCTTGTCTATATTTTGCGTAATCTGCTTTTATATGTTTGTTGACTACTTTATATAGTGCAGTCAGTTCGTTTTTCTCGCTTCGTGATTTGTTTTTTGTTCTCTGCAATTCCTTTCTCCTCTTCAATAGCTTTACTGTAGTTGCCGATAGTATTTTATGTTGTTTATTTTCTTCTCTCTTTAAGCGTGCTTGTTTTAAACTAAAAATTATGGCTTTTTCAATTCTGTCGTAGCAACATTGTACGGAAGTGTTTTCGCAGAGACTTGGAGCTGTAGATAATTGTGATATTAGGCTTTCATTGTACATGTTTATTTCGTTTTCGCTTTTAAGTTGACTGATTTGGCAATTTGTAAATTTAGCTCTTGATATTTTTCGTTTGGTTAGTGTGATTGTAGCTCTGATTATTCTATGGTCCGAATTGTAGTTCAGGTTCAACGTTTCTATGTTTTGGAATATTTCTGGTTGGTTTGACAAAATAAAATCAATTTCATTTTTGTATAGACCGTTCGGTGATCGCCAGGTCCATCTTCGACTTGGTTTTTTTCCAAAGCAGGTGTTTATTATCGTTAACTTATGTTGTAGCGCAAAATCTATAAGTCTCTGTCCTCTTTCATTTCTTTTCCCATATCCGTGCTTTTTAGTAACTAAGAATTCATCCGCTTTGGGAGTTCCAACCTTGGCGTTAAAGTCTCCCATTAGTATTGTGGTTTTGTGTGCTGTATCCAGGGCTTTCTCGATTGTAGTGTAGAATTCTTCAATGTCATTATCGCTTGCCGATTCCGTAGGTGCATAAACTTGTATGAGGGATATCTTATGGCCTTGCATATTCATATTTAGTATAGCGACTCGCTCTGTGATTCCATTGAAGCTTATTATGTAGTTTTTGAGAGACTTATTAATAATGAAACCGACTCCATATTTGCCAGGAGTTTGTCCTATGTAGCACATAATAAAGTTTTCGTATTCCTCTATTTTGTTTCCATGTCTTCGCATTTCCGATATTCCAATTATATCGTATTTTATATTTCTTATAGCCTCCTCAAATTCGAGCAGGCGATCGTATGACGACAAAGTCCGGACGTTGTATGTTGCAATCGCTAGTTGATATTTATCTTGGTTATTTGTTTTCTCTAATGGTGCATTTATTGGAGGGTTTTGGTCATATTCTTCCACGGTGACCAACCGGATTGGAAGACCCCATACATATATATATATATAAATCTATAGGTGGAAAAATATTATATATAAAATTATTTTTGGAAATAGACTTCACAAATAATTCACGTTTGTGACTAGACTACTTTTAGCGAGATACATCGGAAATGTATCAAATCTGTTTAAATATTTGGTTGTAGCTATAGTGATATAATATGTATAGTGTTAATAGTGGACATTTCTAACCTAATTATACATATATTTAATACAATAATAAATCATCTCTACAAACTCCCAAAGGCCTGCAAACAACGTTAAACTTTTACAACGTTATCTCATTTGTTTTAGCTATTTCACAAGAGTACGGAACAAGTCGGGTGTTTCATAATTACCATTGTAGTGATTTATGGGTGTTTCAAGATAATTCTTCGATAGCGAGCCAAAGCCGATGCAGAAAGTAACTTTATACAAAATAGTGAACAATATGACGTGATATTTTTAATAGATAATAATGTTGATGGACGACAGCGCCCGCCACGGCGCGGCGCAGCCGGCGCGCGCGCATCGTGGGAACAATATTTCGGCTCTACGATCGCAACGTTTTGCAATCGCTTACATATCAAGCATCTAAACTTTAACTTAATCTGTTTTGTTAGCTATTTTGATTACGGTTTAAAACATGTTATTTACGAATACCTGATAATAATGATATATGATATATTTATTGTGAATTAAGTGGTAACAAACCCGTGAATTTATGTAAGAAGGATCTCAAAATGGCAGTACCGAGTGATTATGAGAATACAAAATAAGTTCAGGGCTTATTGAATAAAAATATTGCCGCAGATACGGAAACGAGGAGATCTGGTTGATGTGAAAAAGATTAAGAAATCGAAGCCAGTACTTGCGAGTACGTACAGCTACCTACATTGATTATAATTGGCAGTATATTAACAAACAAAGTAGTGCCAGGGGCGGGGTGCTGACATATTTATGTGACCCGAGGCTCGAGTGACCTGCGCCCGCGCCGAGTTGCCAAATTAACGAAAGCTCACGCAGGTCGAGACACTTTCTACTGGCATGCATGCGTACCAACATTTTCATTATCGATCGCTTTCATAATTCAACTGACATTTTTGTTCCATTCAATTGCATCGTAAGAAAAAATTACCATGGGCACGTTAATTATTTTTTTTTGCAGCGGGTATTATAAAGAGCCTTTATTTTTACCTCAGCTAGGTTTTATTTAATTTATTTTATGCGAACTAAAAATAGGATATTGATACAGTTTTAAACAAATTACTCTAAATCATGATATCGATTTTTATAAAGGTACCTGCCTATTTCTAAGTACGCAGTTACGAAATTTTTATTTTGGTTACCAACTATTAACATTAGCATTTTTCTGTAATGACATCAATGTCGGTCCAACTTATACATATTTATAAGCATTATTTATTGCTACATTTATTTTTAAACATTGAAAGTCTCGAATGATTTAAATGTAAGTTAAAATAAAATGGCTATTGTATTTTCACTAAAGAATAATCGCAGCGCAGCGGAAACTGGACCACGATTTTGCATTTTATTTTCAGTAATCAATTTCTACGCTTAAGGCACTACCGAGGCAATTTCCGTGACAATGTGATTTATTACTTAACTATAACCAAAGCCATATTATAATGTAATATGCGAATATACTTATAAAGGTTTTTACTAGATAAATCATATTTTTATTGAAACATAATGACTAATAGGTAATCGCATATATTTCAACGTTATGCAAAGAATACAAACTTATTATTTATTAGGTTCTAAGTCATATACATATGAGAATGAGTGTTTAAACCGTTATACTTAAGTATTGTTTTATATTTTATTTAATCCGAGCTAAAAGTAAATATTGGGGAAAATGTAATTTAATAATATTACACACACACAAACAGTAATCTATTAAATATTCAAAAAGTTGCAATTCAGTATTCTGATTCAAATTTAGAGTAGAGCTAGTAATATAATTTGCAAAATATTGTGTGCAGGCGTTAATGTCCGCACAAAGGCGACCTCGCACGAAATCACTTTTAGTTTCTTTATTTGTCTGAATGCGCCTACGCATCGATATAAATAAAGAAAAAGCTAATTTTTTGTCTTAACAGTTATGGAAGTGGGTATATTATGCTTTAATTTTATATTTATTCATTGATTGACATTGAACATTTATGTATGCAATATACATGCTCCTGCATGTTGTGCAGTACAACTCTAACGAGTCCGCGCAAGGAGGTAGAGAAAAACGAAGTAGTACTTTTAATTTTTCGTATTTATCATTCTCTTCTTCGTCTTTATCTTAGAGAGTAGTTCTACATAACTAATATCTTAGCGTATGATATGAAACCTATGAGATAGGCACTAAGGTATATTTGACTTGTGAACAAAATCCTAGTAAATCCGGTAAAACTTATTGAATAGGTATGTTATTTACATCCCGTTATAAATATATAATGTTATAATAATACAGAATATTTTCTCCTTTCCTTATTTCTTACCAAAATATAAACATAGTTAAAACCAGCTCGCCCTCCCGATTATAATTACAGTAACAGCCATCGCAAATACTAACGACAATGTTTCGTCGAATGGAGAAAGTAAACAAAATATGAATAAATCATCGACAGGCAAGAAGAGAGAACAAGGGGACAAGTTTCAGATAAGCGCATCGATGAGAAATAACGTCGGTTCCGTCGGCCGAACATGCGGCTAACAACATGTGACACGGTACCAACGTCGCGTCGTACGTTCTGACGAGTCAAGGAGCATGCTGTGCGAACACTATAGATGAGCTTGCATCACCTACAAGATATCTTTGCTATTGGAGAAGTAAATAGTGAATGAAAAAAAAATTTTTAAGCGAAGTAGGCAGACGGTTCACTTGATGGTAACTTCTAACTGCCGCTTTGTTGGAAATACCAAAAGTATCGCCAATGTGGCGCACCAGTAGGTAATCTAAATACTAAGGTGTTTAGACTCATGTGCTTGTAATTCCACCGGCTCGTTTACCCTTTTCCAGCTGAAAGCCAGTAGTCTACTACTGGTTCAGATTGAAAATAGGTAATACGGTTGTTCTCTTCATTAAAAGCTCTAGGTACTAAAAGTTATATTAAGAAACTCTTTACAAGTATTGTTACCATCAGCATTATATCTAGCGAAATAAATAGCATGACACGTCAAAGATTTGATCTTATATCCATATTGTCTAAAAACTCAGAATGCACATACCCACAGAATTTATTATCTAACGCTAAAGCTAGACTGAACCCAAGTAATTGACGTAATGTAGTACCCGATTGTTGTTGCCGCTATAAACGGCTGAGCCGGTTTATAAGTAGTGCAGATGCTTGTAAGCTTTTTTCAAAACTGCACGAACCTAGCAGGGAACGAAATTCTTATGTCATTTGTTACGTCTTTTTTAATTTGTTGAATTATTATTTTCAGTCCTTGTTACAACTATGCTAGCTGAGCAGGTGGATCTGCAAGGGCCATGCACCGCTACACGCCACACCGGTCTGAATGGTTGGTTTGAATTCTTCATACCTAGCTAGTTTCATTTTATAATTTTATTGCAATTGTTGATTAAAAAATGTCTTTGTTCTCAAGTAAAAGCTCTGATCCACTTTTTCAAACCGAATTCGATTTAAATCGGTGTACCTAATAAGTGTGTATTTTGACAACCCAATAAAAATAGTAATCACCATTGTCTCTCTAATGAGTAATGATAAGCAAAAACATAGAGTAAAAGCACGCTTATTTTAAAATAAACTAGATAAAATGTTTCATGTTCGTATTCTGCATTTATTGTTGATTTCGTTTTGTTATTGTGACTTTATAATAAGAAACGTATGCTTAGCAACTAACAACATGACTTACCTACTGGTCCCACAATAAATAATTTATTTATTTATTTATTTATTCACATTAAGAACTATTACTACAGGTCTTAACCTAATGCAATAATTCTAAAACGTGATGAACTGATTAGTTACGACTTACATATACATTACTACATTTAGAATAAAATTCAATTTCTCCGACACAAAGTGAAGTAGGCCAATCAAATATAAAATGGCTATTGAAAAACGAAACCATAGCAGTAATCACTGCATCTCAAAAAGGTCGACTCTCGCGGGCGACTTGCGACAGCACTAAGGCCACCATATTGTATTCACGGGAACGTTCGTTTGCAAAGAAATGATCAATAAATTTGTGCCGTCAATAAAGATATCGATCAAAATTACAGGGTTCCGATGATTTAACAAATATGAACGGATCGCCAGCGTGGTACTGGCAGGGTGGCCGCGTTGCTCTTCCGTGAAATTGTAATGTTATGGCCCTTAACAATAATTTTGCTTGTCCAAGAAAACTGCACCAATTTCTTTAATTACCAGTCGAATTGAGCTGTTCGGGGTACTTAATTAATATAACTATAACTTTATTTGTGAATTGATTTTACGATTCTTTTTCGTTCACATCGAAGGCTTTTTTTTTTTTTTTTTTTTTTTGAATGGACTAGAAGGTGACAGCCTCAGATGGCTTTTACACCGTTACGCGGACTTTTTCGGTGAGCGCAGATGGCTCTCAACCGAAGGAAAATTTAAGCGACAGCGCTGAGGGTGTCCCCTGCGGGACCGTGCCTCGGCTCAGGGCGTCACTGGGGGAAGTGGGGACTCACTTGGCATGATTATTTAGGGAGCGGACTGGGTCGTTGCTGCGGCACGGGCCGCACTAACAAGACGAGACTGGGTGGGACGTCGCGACGGTCCTCGCCGGCGAGGACGGAATCGGATTTGTGTATTAGTGTGGGGTTGTGTGTCGCGAGCTGGGTTACCGGCTGCAAGCTGGTCTTGAATTTTGGTGGTTTCGTCGTCAGACTCGGCAAGGACGATCCTTGGTCTGCGTACGCTGGATATACGGGATAGCGTGTAGCTTGCAGCTTGCACGATTAACGGGTTACTCACATCGAAGGCGTCGATATTAAAATGTATGCAAACATGGCCAGGGTTAATGACTTACATTGCATACATAGTAAATGAATTGAGAATATTGTAAGATAATTACAAAATTTTGAGTTATTTGGCTAAATGGGGTTTGATGGATATCTGAGTAGGAGCTTATTTAGTTAATAATTGAGAAACTCTATCATGCTGGGACTTTCGACTAGTTCATTCTGTTTACTGTGTGATTTGTGATATGTTTAAGCTAAGCCCCGGCAAGTACATTCGACTGATGATCGACCGAAACAGTGGGGCGTGCGTTACTCTGAATAAAAAATGACTTGAGTCTCATTAACGCTTTGCGCAAGCTCGAAAGCGGCCCTTGGGGCACTCGTTTCCAGAGACAAGCAACGCAAATTACTTTGGCACCGTTTGACGGCGGGAAATTTCATTACCACGAGCACATATCATTATTATCTGCTCGGCAATCTACATATTTTACTCGGTAATAAATGCGTGGATAGTTTCACTTTCGGACACTGGTTTTCGAAAATGACCCGACTTTATAAATTTGTTGCGGTGCTGTATACGTGAAGGGCATGTTACAGTTTTAAGTGAATTTCTTTTTGACCTCTTGCTCCAAGGTGTTGTTCGTAATTACTTGGGCGCTGCCTTGCAATTTGGTTTAAACAACATAAGTGACATTTACAAACTCTACTTAAACTGATTTTTTAATAAATAAGAAAGAAAATAATTAAAGGTAGACCAATTTTCGGAAAGGTTTTACGAAAATTCTTATTTTTATCATCAATTCAACTATTCAGATAGATATCGACACTAAAATGGTGTACAAATGTGACACAATAAGTATAATTTTAACAGATGCGTAGCATTTTCAGTAATTGATGTTATTTGGGTGCGTGATAATTGATGCAACAGAATATGAAATGTTAGAATGCTGTTCCTAGTATTTGGAGATCATGGAAGATGGAGCTCGTTAGCCACACCACGCCAGCGACATGACAACTTAATGACAGCGACACACCCCTTATAATCACTGCGTGAGAGCTTTACTCCACATCACACTTCGCAATAATTTTATGAACAAGAAATTTTGGAGTTTATCAAAGTCTTCACACGTTTCTTCGAGACACTACGCCGGCACCGCTAAGCTTATTATTACATGAACTGGAGCCTGCAATTACTCACTCAAACTGGTGTAAAAGTTTTTACAATGTAGTACACTGTTATTATTAGTTTAAGTTTCATCGCTTGATTAATTTTTCGTACGTAGGTAGTCAAATTATTTTAGTTATCTCAAAACGGTATTTTAAACCAGCAAACTGATTCACTGCAATTTTGTGAACAAATAAATACTTACCTATTTTAAATACTAAAACTGTTGTTTAAAACCATAGATTTAGATTTTTTTCACTACGGGTGTAACTGAAACGCCATCTAAGTATTACATAAATATAAGGTGGCTAAATATAAGCGATAAGCCAATAAAACAGCAAAAATATATATGTTAAGCTATTTTTAGTCGTAATGATCGTCATAAAGTTGGCATGAATATTTATTTTAGTAAAACCACCGAAAACGTCGAATATTCGGATCATGTTTAGTATGTTAATTTTAACTTGAAATGACCACGGCTGACCCCCGGCTTATGTTATGGATATGAGTATGAATAGCATATTCACATGTATAAGTCCAAGGAATATAAGAGAACATTCCATTCTTTATATCCCAGTTCTGTAATATCAGATAGGCAGCGGTGCAGCTGTCATCGCGGCCTTGCCGCATGAACGGTTTCGAGATGCCGCCGTCAGTAATTATTCCACGTCACCGAAAAATTAAGGCAAGGATACGATAAACCTAAAGTGTAATGTGATAAAAATACCGCTTGCTGAAACAGCCCGAGCGAAATGGAACGTCAACGCGAAGGTTGATGTTGTGTCGCTGAGGGCACGAAGAAATGACGGCTCACATCGTTGTGCAAACCTGTACAGCTTGTAAATCGATTACAATTTTATTTTCTGGTAGGCAACGCGATCGCGTGACGAACCTTAATTACCAGGTGTCGATTCGTAAACCGTATACAGAAAACTACTTAAAAATTGGCACAAATCATAGTTATTAAAACAATTTGCTAAATGGAAGGCTTACTTTGTTTTCGTCTGTTTATATTATTTGTTTATTTAATAAACAAGTATTTATTTATGATTCTATTATGCTATTTTGGGTATTTGTGTATGAGATGGTCATCAGTTCATCATCATCCTTCAGAAATACTCTATTTAGAATTATCTATACTTATATCTATACTAATATTATAAAGGAGTAGAGTTTGTTTGTTTGTTTGTTTGTTTGTTTGTTTGTTTGTTTGGTTGAACGCGCTAATCTCAGAAAGTACTGGTCCGATTTGAAAAATTCTTTCGCCATTAGATAGTCCATTTATCGAGGAAGGCTATAGGCTATATATCATCACGCTGTGACCAATAAGAGCGGAGCACCAATGAAGAATGTTTCAAAATCGGGAGATTTCTTTTCCAGTGGAGAGCTTCCGCTGCGTACGCTACGTAAACGGTTAAAGTTACGCTAAAATAATGTATGACATGATTGTTCCTCTTCAAAAGTTCTAAAAAAAAGTCCGCGATAGCATATGTCTATCTGTTAAGGTTGGCTCACTATAACCACTTTTATACTAACCAAATTTGTTCGAAAATTAAGCATTATTTGTGAAGGTGTTTTTATAAAGATGATATTAATCCTTATCCAAATAAATACGTTATTCATCGCAAGTATTTAATTTAAAACAAAATTGCCATTTACATCATTCGATTTCAATGAATATCTTAGGAGATATCGCAAATTTAAAATAACATTGCACCAAAATAATGTTCAAGTACTGTACTGCGCGCGCCTTTATGTGGCGGGCCGGCGCGTGCAGTCATCAGTTAGCTCTGCGAGACCATCCCTCTACGTAAACGAAGGGGGTTGAAAGTTAGCGTCAGCCCAAAGTAACTATTCCACGCGGACGGAGTCGCGGGGAGAAGCTAGTAATATTATAAAGGAGTAGAGTTTGTTTGTTTGTTTGTTTGGTTGAACGCGCTAATCTCAGGAACTACTGGTCCGATTTGAAAAATTCTTTCGCCATTAGATAGTCCAATTATCGAGGAAGGCTATAGGCTATATATCATCACGCTATGACCAATAGGAGCGGAGTATCAATGAAGAATGTTTCGAAATCGGGAGATTTCTTTTCCAGTGGAGAGCTTCCGCTGCGTACGCTGCGTAAACGGTTAAAGTTACGCTAAAATAATGTATGAGAGAATTGTTCCCCTTTAAAAGTTCTAAAAAAAAGTCCGCGATAGCATATATCTATCTGTTAAGGTTGGCTCACTATAACCACTTTATAATAACCAAATTTGTTCGAAAATTAAGCATTATTTGTGAAGGTGTTTTTATAAAGATGATATTAATCCTTATCCAAATAAATACGTTATTCATCGCAAGTATTTAATTTAAAACAAAATTGCCATTTACATCATTCAATTTCAATGAATATCTTAGGAGATATCGCAAATTTAAAATAACATCGCACCAAAATAATTATCAAGTACTGCGCGCACCTTTATGTGCTGGGCCGGCCGGCGTGCAGTCATCAGTTGCCTCTGCGAGGCCATCCTTCTACGTAAACGAAGGGGGTTGAAAGTTAGCGTCAGCCCAAAGTAACTATTCCACGCGGACGGAGTCGCGGGGAGAAGCTAGTGTATTTATAAAAGTATCATTTGTGTAGTTGAATAGCGAGTCGAAAGAGACTGGAGCAGTGAGCAGAGCTCAACGTTCGATTTAAGGACGGTATCTGGCGTTCTATCTCACGCCCTGTTACCACGCTTCTCACCTCTAGACGCCACCTCCTTCGAGTTTGCCCGCCTCGATGTTTTATCACCCGCAATCGCACCACTCATCTATTACACGAACCTTACCCACTAAACCGAATGTCGATGACCCACTCGACCTTATCCCTCCTTATGAGGAATTACGAGTGACAGCCGCGTGCGCGCCTGCTCGTACTTTGTTGTCATTTTCACTCGTTATGACAACAGAGGGATTAAAATTGTTTGATGAAATACCTATATTTGATCATGCAAGTAGTGAGTTTCATCGTCATCTCGTCTCGTCAAGGCTCTAATTCTATCATTTCACTTTTAAAATAAATCAGATAATATTTAAATATCTAATAATAGATATAACGGTAAATGGTAAAGACAAAATTAAAATTAATCATAATCAAAATTTCAGAACATACATCATTTTTTATACTATTTGGTAAAATTTATTCAATAAGTATTGAAGTCAAATAATTGAAATATTAGTACTCAGGTATCATTGGATTAGTATCTATGAATTACCTTGCAAAATATTAGAATCAAACAATTTAATTAAAAACAACCAATCATCATACACGATCGTTAAAGCCGATAACAAGGTCCAATAAAATATTTATACCTACTATTAGACTAAGATACTGGGAATCTGGCATTTAATTTGCGGTAGCTATCTAGGCGGATCAGTCAAGCAGTAACATCTAGATTGACTGTACGGTTTTATTAGACTAATCCTTATTCAATATTGCTTTTTGTTTGTCTGGCGCTGGTCTGCCGCTGAGAACTGCATCCCGTTAGACGAGTTAAATACATTTGCCCACAATATAACTTTCACTATCTAAATTGTTAATAATGCAACTTCAACTAAGTACTTAGTTTGAATATGTCAACATGTCTGCCTGTCCACGTTTCGCACATGAACTTCAAATGCTACTTATTTACTCACATAAGGCATGTTGCTCACTGCTATTTTATGCCATATGATACTATTGCTGTAAATATGGCATTTAAAATTACTACTCAAATTTATCACTTTTGTATCACGACTTAAAACATAATTCTCTTAAAGCTCTTGATCTCTATTATTTTGTGTCATCAGTGTGATCCAATCTTACGGTTATTACGATTGTTACGTATTGTAACCGACGCACAATCGCATTAACAAGTGATAAATTGTGGCAAATATGGAGTGCATTATTAATTAACTGATGGTACTCATTTATAGATTTATATACTTAAAACATTTATTTAATATAATGAGATTATTACACGTACACACCATCTGTATTATTATACATCACAATTTGATGATTACGTAAAATATTTGCATGTAAGTAAAATGATCAATCGTTAATCCTTATGCAATCATAAACAATTCCGTTATATGTAGGTACTTGTTTGAAGGTAAGCTTGTGTTTCTAAGTTTTCGTAACAGATCACGTCAACACTGCAGTCTGTTTGATAACTTAATTAGAAAATTTCACGAAGTAAACATTCTACCTATGTTTTTGCTTCAAATGAATAATAAAATCGCGTAAGAATTTATATATATCAGAAAACAAATATGTATAGTATATCGTAAGCCGACTGCATTAGTTTGCCTTTTCCTATTTGAGCGGAGCTAAGCAGCCAACTTGAATTCATACGGTCTAAATACACCGGCCATCACAATGCATCAGCGCAACGCAAGTGAAGGGCACTCGGAATTCTCGGATTATTTTAACTTGTCTTTTTCAATGTCAGCGTTTAAAATAATTGCATCACAATTTTAAAATGCGAGGCTTTTGCTTTTAAGACGGTTTAAGCGACATATAATAAGATTATTTCCTGGAAATCATGAGACACTTCTTTGTCGGGTGGAGCTCGTTACAATTTAGGTACCAACATATTTTATACGTTGGTGTTTAATTTACCCTAAAGAACAATATTTACATTGAAATTCTAAATCTCAAGTGATTAATATATTTACGACATGTTTGTGAAATATTTTAAATAAAAACAACACTTATTTAATGAATTAAGAACTTTATTTTGCTATCACAAAAAGGGTCGCAATACAAACACTTAAGCCTACTAGTGTGAACAATTCTGTGAATTAAAGACAACGAACAGAAAATAGAGGATACACGCTCGTGACCAACCGAAGGTCTTCCACGAGCACTCCACAATTATATATATTAAAATTGCGGAAAATCACTCTCTCCCCTCTGCCACCTTATCGCCCATTGTTTCGTGTCGGAGGCCGTTTTGACAATTGATTGTCGGGAAGCCAGCACCAGCACAGCTCGGCAGCAGCGTAGGCCGCTCTCTATTGTAATACGATTTAAACATAGGTACTACCATAATTCTAGCGACATTGAATGCTTCTTGGAATTAGATTTAGTTAAAGATAGGTACGGATGTGGTTTCGATATAGTTTTGAAATACCCATCACTTCATGCTTCGCATTGTGTAATACTATGTACCTACCTAGTGTAGGTATGTGTCTTAGTTTATTAATTGTGGAAAAACCGTTATCAGTTCATCGATACAAATTCGTCTTATAAGCCCATTTTACCAAATGCATTAAATTTCAATAACACCATAACCGTAGACTAATATTGACCTATGAGGTTTTTATAACTAAAACTCTTTTTCAGGTCTATGCAATCCAATAATCACTTAGCAAATTTGAAAGCACATCATTAATTTGAAAAGTTTCGTTAGCCCCGGCAGCCACTGCACTGAGGTGTCGATTTCGGCTGAGAACCGCCTGAGGTCATCTAAGTTCGTTCACTAGTAAAAACGTGCTTAGAAGACCTCACACTATATAATTGAACATTACTCCGCCATGTATGATAAAATCTATTGTAAGTCTTACAATATAGGTATTCGGACGGGTAGATACTATTTGTTAATTAATGCTAGACGAAAGCAACGATTGTATCGAGGGAAATCAGCTCGGTCAATGTAGTATAATTAAATCTTAGATGGTATGATAGGACTTATATATTTATGGGTACATTATATTTTTCTCAAAGTTTCAGACAAACGTTTTTAAAAATAATTTTCCGTAGTGAGCGTAAAACTAAATGAGTGACCTACATGCTCTGTCTTATTTTTTAAACTCATCATAATATAGACATAGTGTTAGCAGGTAGATACTATAGGTAACCTAAGAGTTACATAAATTCGTGTGTAAATCTAACGTTAGCGTTGTAATACTGTATCTAATTTAATTTTGTTGCTAGATTACTCGTAAAATGTATTTTGTAATATTAGTATTTCAAAAGAGCAGCTTTCAAAGGTGTCATCATTTTTATTGACACACCACAGTGTAGTTCACACTACTCCACCATCACAGCACGAGGGGCACTTCTGAGCTCTGTAATTTAATTTGACATAGGTAAATATAATCTGGAAGCATAGCTCAACCATGCAGTATCACAATAATAGTCGCCATATCAAAACGTACAATTAAAATCGATACTATAATTGCTACCTGCGTTTTCAAAGACCGAAAGAAATTCACTGGCATTAAAAATATAACCATAAAATTCATATTTAGTTTCTTATTTCTATTTCTTCTGTACAATTTATTTCAGTTATTTCTAATTAAAGTGCAAAGTTAGTTGGAAAGGAGGAGTTTCCGCCCTTGATACATTGTGAAATGGCGTGCTCACTGTAAAACGATCGATGTATCACTCGAACACAAATTTATTTCACGGATGCGTTCACTCAACATTTTTTAACCTTTTACTATTGTTTTATTTATGACAATGCAGGTGTAAGTATAACGATATCGTATTTAAACGCAGAACTTACATGATATTGACTGAATACTAAAAAAGTTGGTGTAATATAATAGCTTAGTATGATACTAAGATACTATGCAATTGAATATACACGATTAAATGTGTTTTATATTCAATTTTTCTATTAAAGCATTTACTCCATTGACAAACAATAACTGCTTTATAATAACGGAATGATATATAAGTAGATCACGTTTTTTAGAAGACTACTACAAAAAAAATGAAGATATCAATATTATAAGTAAATTATATCTATAGGAAAATAAAATAGCAGTTATTCGTAGTTTATTATTTCATCGAGAACGAATAGAAAATTCAATGGAATGTACCTACGTGTTATTGAATCATCTTATAGATATAGGTACCGCTATAAGCTCAACAGCTTAATTATATGTTCATGTTGTATGAAAAATCAATGTCGTTCTTGACAGGCACACAGTTTGAAACAACATGACATAGTGACTACAAGACGTGTGAGATCGAAAGTCATCATTCATTGGTGTGTGATATTTAATCACAAGGAAAAAGTGTTAGGCTGATGCTGCATTAATAAAATTATTAAAGCTACCTTGCTATTAAAAGGTCTAGCTTCAGCGACTTCTTCTAGTGTGGTTTTTGAATATACTCAATAAAAAAAAATACCTATCATAATTCTACCGGTGAATCAAGTTTCTTTTAAATTCCTTCAGGCATTAACTTAGTCCTTTCCGTTACGTAATAGCTACATTTTATGCAATGTATAACCAGCTAATCTACGTCTTAAATAAAAAAACAAATACATATTTTGAACTGGTTTTAACAAAAACTCCAGCTTTTAACATTTTGCAGTAATAGTACAATTTGAAGGGAGAAAAATAATTTGATATCGTATAAATATGCAATATCAATTTTAAATAACTGTATTTCTTTTTTTATATCCTACCTATAGGACAATGACAATATTTGACGAAAAACTGTGTGGGACTAATATAAATAAACCTCTAATATTCCTAACAAAAACAATAATATAATGAACACAATTAAGGCTTAGATGTTGTATACTTGACATACAGCCAAATGCACAGGTATTACATATCGCCTTTGGCTATGTGTACTCGGTGTAAAATTAGCTTTCGAAATAACGAGCTGTATTTGCGTTTTGAAGGAGCGCCTAAGCTAATACTTTCCGGGAAATCTGTGTCATAGGTCGTACGGTAACACGCAAGATTCGCGTGTAGGTAGTCCGTCGCTTCTATACAAGATAATTAATACGCACTTAAGGGGAATACCAATTAAAGTCTTACATTAATTAGCCGTGATTACCATCTCATTGATTTATAAAATACATCGTTCACACTTCTCGTTGTTTATTATGTTACGTGCAATATATTTACGTAGTGAAATGCGTGATTTCCGCAAAGCTGGTCATTATAAAAATCTTTAATTGTATATTAATGTAAAGTAAACTAGTGTTATCTGCAACACAAACATCTCTCCAGAAAACTAACAAGTTATTGTCAAAAATAATAATCTTGTGGATCTCACACTTATGTTGCCTAAACACATAAAATACCTACCGTATTACCTACTGCAGGACTTAGCTTGGAGTCGAATAATTATGTCTAACTATCGGCAAAAACTAGTCTGTTAATTATGACTGTTATCGATTTTATAAATTCTGATACGCATTCGTAGTTCCAAGATTACTTATAAATTCATGGACATATTTTTGTAAATTTTAGTAGGTACCTATAATCCACCGTGTATTTAATACTATCAATATTTCATAAGTTACGGTCCCCAAAGAAAAGGGTAAATTAATATTATCCTCTTTGTTAACTTAAAGATTTTCTTATTTTCTTTAAGGGACACTGTGTGCCAACTTGTAATTTTGTGCTTAGATATAAAAGCTATCAAAACTACAGGATCAAGTAAGTAATTTCTGATCAAATGGCACTGTTTAAAAAAATGTTTAAGAATATTTATTTTACAACTCCCAGATCAGACACGGCATTGCCGATAAGATTACAGCCATAAATATAGAACGGACGACCCGAGTGTGTACTTAACAGAAAATCGCTAAGGAGCTAAAATTAATTATATGGCGTAGTATCTTACAATCTTTTATTACATATCACTTATAAAATAATAATGAAGGCATAATAATTGAACTGTTTACAGTTATACAATTATTTGCTTAACGCCTCAAACAATTGGGATATCATAGGCATGACAAATGACGTTACTTGTGCGCTAATCGTCGTGCACTTCTCTTGCCATCAATCTTCATTACTCGTGTAACCGACGCTTGGGATTCATTTTACCTTCATGTAGTGTAGTGTACGTGAAAGTTGCATCATTACTGGTCATTTCATACATCGTATACACATAATATACAGGTACAAAGTTCATACAAGACTACAATTAATATTTACGCCGGTTTATGTAACGTCATAATTCATAATGTACCCTAACGTTAATTTAAGCGCAATTTGATGATGACACACGACACTTAAATATATGATTATTAATTGTAAAAATCTTTATGAGTTATGTTCGTGTGTACCTAACTGAGAGAAAAGAAATTTTAATGTCAGACAGATATTATTAATTAACATTACCTCCTTCCGGTTTGTTGGGAAGGTGATATTGAATTTCACCTCATACCAAGGCTAACAACAAAAGAGTGATATATAATTGAGTTCAGTTCAGACCCTTACGTCAGCCGGAAATAAATACTTGTGAAAATTGTACATGTCCGTCTAAAAGGCATTTTTGGAATCAGTCCTATCAACATTCCCACCTTGACAAAAGCAATGTGTAGGTAAATGTAAAAGTTTTCTGGACCAAGTAGCAATTATATGGGTTAATAATATTTTCTCTAAAGTTTCTATTTTTAAGCATATTAAACTTTTAAGAATTACAGTTTACACATTTTTCACACACGGCCAATGTGATTCCAAACTAAGCAGAGCTTGTGATATGGTAACCAGATAGCTGATATACATACTACACATATAATACTTTTAAATAGGTACATACTTATATAGATATTGATATCCAAACACAGTACAAACAGACATATTCATGCATACAAATGTTTGCATTAATATGTCTCATTACAGATCATATAATCCGGGTCATTGGAGTCTCAAAATACGGTTCATGTAATGAGCGTATGTAGCCAAACCGCGAACGGCGAGATGCTATGTCATCGGTGCGAGTGCGGGGCGGCGGCGGCGGTGGCGGCGGTATGGCGGTGCGGCGTGGCGGCGGTGTGGCGGTGCGGCGTGGCGGCGGCGCAGCGCGGAGCGGCCCGTGCCCGCGCGCGGGCGCCTTTCACCGCAGGTCGTAGGTCAGGGTGCGCTCAGGTGCTCCGCCCTCGGCCGCGCTCTCCCCGCTCCACCCGCATCCTCCCGCACCCGCGCCCTACTAACGGCCCGCCATATTGCCCTATTCAGCTGTCGTCGCACCAGCAACACTGCCGCCGCCGCCGCTGGGAACAACAACACTTATGAATTATTCCACCGCCCTGAACTGTTTCGAAACAATTACGAAACAATACCAATTCATATTATCACAATGCCATCTATGAAACTGCAACGAAACGACTGTTTGAATGTTTGTTTGATCGAGGCTTGCTTACCGACAGCATAACTAATCATCCTCCACGTTCGTTTTAAAGGAATATAGGTATCTAAACACAATACAACTAGAAAGTCAAATCAATTACGGAACTTGACGATGGTTAGTCGGTCTGTTTGAGTATCAGTGTTTCACGCTATCGACGACGCGATAATTTCCTGTTACTAAAGGTAACGAGCGAATCAATTTTGTATAGTGTGCGTTCGTTGCGTATGGCTGCGGTGGCGTGCGAGATGCATCGTTAAGTTAATGTGCGGCCGTAGCGGCGGAAGCTGCGCATAGCGTTAGCGAGCTTTCGGCGGTTCCCACGGCGCCCCTCCCTCCGCGACCGCTGCGGTTACACAATGAGAGGTGAACGCGGATCTAAGCAATCGCTTAACCTCGCCCACTGCGCCGCGCGCCGCGCGCCGCGTCGACTCGCTCAGCAACTCAACACAACACACCACTGTGCCACAAAACACAACTTTGCTGTTGATGCGCCATAAACATACTGAGATATAGATTTCGTACATACATTTATTGACCATATAATAAATACTGCATAATAAGAATATACGTAAATATGTACGGAATTGGAAAAATAAGATAAATACTGAAGAATATTTTACAAAGTCTTCTTTCTCATAGAACAATATTGTTTTGTAGGATACGATACCTAGCAGCGGGAGTCGGCCAGACAATCTCAAGTGTGGGGCACTTTCGATACATCCGGCAGTTCGGGCGGGGTCACGACCGCTCTTTTGTGTCCAGCCTCCAGCTCGGAGAGTGCGCGCGACCCAGCCGTGATTATGTACGTCGCGCTTAATTATGCTGTCACATCGTCACTTGATGGGCAATAGTGAAAGCGAACGATACTTGCTATAATAATAGAGAAAAATAACTACACTTTATGTGATTAGTTGATGACGCTTTGTCCACTATTAACACCGACGAGTGATTTCTTAACCCTGTTCATGCTGTTACTAAAAGTTGAATCACGATTTTCGAACGTGCATTTTAATTAACCTGTTTTCGCCGTGTTATTCCGACTTCTCCCAGACGTTCATAGTCAGCAACGAAAAAAATAACATCAAAATTGTAAGAACATTTGAGTTAGCGAATAATAAATAAAGTTAAATTAGCATAACCATTAAAAATTTACCAATATTATAAATTAACTCACAGTGGATTTGATTGTGTGTTGGTCCATCATTTACTCTATGAATGCGCAAGTGATAAGGATAAGGGAAACTGTTAGATATATTTTCCTATATTATGGATCATTATGGGAAAGTTTAATAGTCCGAGAATACAAATAGCGTTTAGAAATTAAGGTATTTTTTAAATTCTGGTATCGTCAAACGAAGGTGAAACTGCGGGTTAGAAGCTAGCTAGTTATATATACCTACAAGCAATCACCGAATCGATTTAATGAAGGACGTGAGATATATTATTTATTTATTCAATAAATTAATAATTTTTATAGTGATTTATGACAGCTCATCCAGTCAAGCACGTGTTGGATGATTAAAAAACTATGCATGGCTATTTAATGAACGTATGATTTTAAGATATTTGTATGATAATTTGATATAATTTGCCATTGTATGTCTGTCGCATCGTAATCAACAACAAAAAATTTGACCTGATTTCATTTTGTAACGAAGTATGTTATGGTGTTGCTGTAAACTATACGATTATGATACTGGTCATACTCCTAATCGGTTCCGCTATTTGAAGATTATGAGCGTTTTGGATTATTCGTTTCTGTTCTCATTTTAGTACCGATGTTCCACAGAAGTGGAACATCGGCTTCGACCTTTATACCTGCGGAGACATAACAGACTAGCTAGACATGGTAGACTAGTAGTTAGCTAGGTTTTCATTCTATGGAACAATATTTAACCTTCGTATAATTTTTATTATTTACAAATCACAATATGAGCAGTTTAAAGTAAATATTACACGTTGGTGTGGATGTATAATGGTTTACGGTGCTCCGCACCGCCGCCGAAACTATTGAGTTTAGGAAAGAAAATGTCAAGACATAAATTGTAGGAAATTTTCTGTACTTTTTTTTGAATAAATATGTTTTTCCTGTAAAATGCGCCAGAAAGGAGTTATTATCAAAAAACTGCTTTTGGGCGCCATTTTTTCAATATGGCGGCGCGAGCGGCAGCCATACGAGGTGGCAAAGTTGAAATTTGGCAAGAGCATACTAAAATCTATAAAATTGCCAAATTTCAAAACTCCCGGAAAACTTTCCAGGTAACCTCTATTTTCTCGAACAAATGACTGTACTACTATAGTTAAGTAAAAATATGATTTTTATGAGATATAAATTATAAAGAACTGTCGTTGACGCGAGTGCACAATTTCCATGCGGGCTCGGTTCGGTTCCGGCTTCGGAATGGTCCGGTCCTCCTTGAGCGACGCCACTGAATCCGACCGACCGACGACTCTAGGCTCCGACCGCAATCTTTTAGATCATCGTCTAGCTGTAGGTATGGTATCTACGGGTAGGAAAATATAATTGAATCACTCAAACATTTATTACTGTACTATATTTATCGTTAAGCTAGCATTCAATATACAACTTCGCACGCGTTGGGTTTGTGAATAAAATCGGTTATTTCTTCGAAAAACATGGAAGATAGAGGAGATAGATTGCAAAAAAAATTGTTTGGTATTGCAGAAAAGAGAGATGGTAGGAGGTTTTTATCTAATTCTAGACAAAGGTCAAATTTCCTTGAACCTGCCTTTGTTCACAAGTAACTACTAATTTGATACCGAACTTAGAATTTAGTCTTTAGTGTCAGTAACTAATGCAAACTTATACATATCTACCTAAAAATGTTAATTTGATAACAAGTTTTTTTTATTATAACAATGAAACATATTCGTCTATTTTACGCCTATTCAGGGTAGAATAGTGAAGTGTAACCAATTAACATGCCAACTGACCCGTGTAAGTATACTGTTATCTATCTAATAAATATAGCTCTTTAAATCCTATGAGGATAATGATTCTGTTCCCAATTTTTTTTTCGCTCCATTCTAATTAGGAAATATTTAGTATTTACACGCAATGATTATATAATAATTTAGTAAAGCCGAAGGTGCATGACCTCGTGACAAAGTCACACAAAAGCTGTGCTACATTGGAGCTTGTGCAAGCAACAAGTGTTTTTGCTGATCATTAGTAAACGAAGCGCAGTCAAAGTGTGGGCGGCGAGCAGGTGGCGGGATGAAATGTTTCCTTCTACCTATTCAAATATATGGCAAATTTAAGTAACACATATTTATGTAATTTTTCTCATAATCAAAACTGATACAAGCGAGCAAGCGTTCAAGCTAAGTCTCACCTAGGTATATCAAAGTAAATAGGGACTATAATTACCTAACTTTATGACATATATGTCATACTCCAATGCAAACTTTTGTTTCTTGTAGATGTGTATTTTACCTACAAATATAAACTGTGTTTTGCAAAAAAAGGACTTATAGAATTCTTGTCGTTTTCGACTCTAATTATTAAAATAATTTAATGACCAAAAAAATACATCATATCAATGTATCGGATTAAGTTAAATGTAAATTGACGTATTGAATTTACTTGAATGATTTATCGTGACAATATGTTACTAACAATGGCCTATAAATGTTCGATAACAAAACTCATATCATTGTGTAACATTAGTACCTGGCGATAAAGTATTGATTCTCGACCGCTCCCGGTGTCGTACTCAAAGAAATATTGCACGTCAGACACGTCCAGCAAGAGAGCAGCGGCAGCGCGAGCGGCGCGGGCCCACTGTAATTGCATATGAGCAATCTATTATGTAAAAGTTGTATTCATAAATCAACTGACTGATCAATTTACACTTCATGCGACACAGACAGCGTAGGCTGAATATAGTAGGTGATCAATTTGAATATAATGTAAGTTTCAAAATTGATCTCATACTAAAAAAAAGTAAACGATGGAATAATAAACTATGCTATAGAAGCATTTTATTTAAATAATTATTTATCACTATTGAATCTCAGCGTTACTGTATCAACATATCATGACTTGGGTTTCTTCCAACTGAATGGAACATCTGAAATTGTATCCTGTATAATAACTCTAAAGGCTGTTGCATAATACTGTAATTACATTGCCAGTTTTTCAGACTGTTACACATATTATGGTATACTTAATAGAATATCTAAATTACATATAGGTACATACCCATATATAGGTATATATACGTATATATTTATCCATCACTACATAATCCTAAATTATATGTAGGTACCTACAAGAAATGATAAGTTAACATGCGTATAATAAATCTATAAAACGGTTTTTGGTAAAAAATAGCGAATACAAAATCTTTCAATTTGGTGTAATAAGTATTTGCATTCTCTAAGATGAATCATAAATGGTTAGCATTAATCTTAGATTATAAATTCTATAGATGGACGATTGCGCTTCAAAAAATGGCACCGTCCAAACAAGGCTTAAAACAGAAAGTTGCCTTGTTTCGCTCTCAGTCGCTCTGTGACTGCGGTGAAGCAACGATGCCTAAGTGTGCCGTTAAAAAGTGCAAAAACAACACATTAAAAGTGCAAAAGAGGGATGGAGTTTCATACTTTCAGTAAGTACCGCGTTTTGGTTAATTTACCTTCATTAAATAATTGTATTTAGCATAATATTAGTGCAATATTACAATGTTTTTGTTCTTTTACTTCATTTACCAAGCTCGCAGCTATCTCTATCTTTCTCACAGGGAGTAAGTGAGAAGTGGAACTGTTGATATAGAACAGAGTCGGTAGAAAAAATCGGAATAGTCATTGCGTTAATTTTTTTTTTGTTGGTACTTATAATCAAAATTATATTTATATAAGAATGCTTTGTTTATTTTAGTTTTCCGCAAAATGAAATTCGAAGAGAGGAATGGAGAAATATATAGATATACGTCTACATTATGCCGGCAAGTTAAAAACTTCAAAAATAAAAGGCAAGTCAAAACGGCAGTTATATATTAAATTAAATTTGTTTCAAGGCACGTAATGGAAGTAAACAAGCCAGTAAAGTGATTTAAAATATGTCCCTAATTACGAGTATAAATATATAATATTAATAATTAATAATAAAAAATGCTTTATTATGTACACCATTTTTTCATTACATATTACCATACCCCATACCCCAGGTTAACACAGATAAAATTTACCTTTTATTTAACACTTTAAACAAAAAATATTGCACCGTTCGACTCCACTCATTCTTTGTCCTAACGATGCGCCTCGATCGTAAAATTGTATTGCTTTTTATTAGTTTTTATTGGCATCTTAGAATTTTGACTTTAGCTAGTTTGTTGTAAGGTTGAAATTGTTTACCAGTGCGTGTCGCTTATTGCTTTTTGTTCATTCAGCTCGTTTTTGTACATCCATAATTTGTAAATTCAACTTTATGCGTTTGACTTAACGTTGAATTTTCATTAATGTATATTTATTTCAACCAGAGTCATGTAAGCACAATTAGCGCCATTTCTAGGATAACTTTTTCATTGAACTGCGCATCTATAGAATTTATAATCTAAGGCATTAATCAACATTTCTTCAAAATGGGCATGTGCGTGCCGCCGTTTTCTTTTAGATATATTCTGAACTGAAATTTCATAAACTACATTGTTTATAAATATGCTGGGTAAAATAAGTAGGTAGTATAAATAAATACTGCTAAAAGTGACAGTTATTTTTAACATACCATTTATTTATAGACAAACATCTTAAAACTGTAAGGAAACAACAAGTTTTACGTTTAATAATATAAATGCCTTTCTACCGAATGTTCAATAAAAGTTTAGTAGTCAAGTAAATTATTATTTATTCAGGCACGAATATTTAAACACAACCTCAGTATGACGCAACTCCACTCAATAACTTCCGTGCATAAAATACTGAAACTTATTGAGGTGAGAAACCTTTATTGTTTTTGTTACCAAAGCGTGTACAGGTTGTCATAGTTGATTAAGGTGTTTATTAACAGTTGTATGCGGAGAGCGAGGGCCACGCGACTATCAAACCGATTCATCATTAATTTTATTAACATCGGACTGTCATGGGAAGTGTTTCTCTTGACATGATGCCACTGCGGGTTAAATATAGGAATATTAGTATAGGCATGTCAGAACATGGCAATTTAATATATCTATTACCTACCTTTGGGATCCGTGAGTGAATAATTTGACGAATATGTTCAGGTGGTTTTCACTGTTTCTCTACTAACTTTTATTATACTTTGTGAGAAGACTCATACGAAGAAGAACAAACAAACTGATCAGACTGTGTATTAAGAACAAGCTAGCTAGGTATGTATAATAATAGTAAAGTAAACCAGGTTAAGTAGGTATCGCCTTAATCTTAAAGTTTATTAGTTGAGGATTGGGTAAGCTATTAAAATAGCTTTACATAAACCAGCCTCATTTCAGAATCTATGACTTAAACGAAGAAACACTATTGTACAGCCTAGGAACGAGTCATCCGTGCTAGCAATCGTGGATCCGGATTCTTGTATCCGGCCATAATTTGTTTAGGACAAATACTTAAATCATCAAATGCCAAACTATTGTGCTAAATGAATGTCGTAAATTACTACAACCGAGTGGCTACATTGAACAAAGTGCAGATATGGGAATAGACAAGGTGTTGACATCACACAAAAATGATAAAATGTGTGATAACTGAACGATGTTGCAATAAAACTACTAGTCAGACCTGCCATAAAATATTATCTCACCGGTAAATATAATGTAATCTATGTATGTGTAATGAATTTTATACATTTCTACCACGTCCACATCATTTCATTCCAATCTCGTGACTACCTTGAAAATTAAATACGCATAACCATTCCGTAATAACGTTTATAATTGTGATATCCGTAATATGTGGGTAATACAGCGCTCATGTGAGAAATATGCTACTCCGTGAAAGGAAACATACATAACACAGAAGCTAAATGAATATTACTAACAGTATCCTATCCTTTATTACTATAAAACAATTTGCGTCGTATGTGTTACAAAATGTGCATTTGTACGTGTGTGCATAGGTACTAGACGTTCTGTATTGTGATATAGCGTTCACATAAGGCGAATTGAAAAAATAATTATATAACGTTTAACGCATTAATTTAAGTAACATTAATATAAAATACATCTTAATTTTGGTAAGCGTGCATTGAGTTAATAAAAAAATAAAAGTTGTCGGGTCCCGGCAAATGGAAGTTAAAAATAATGTTCCTAGTGTTTGTTGTGTTAGTTATTATATCATAGCCGGAGGTTTCACTTTGTTGTTAAACAAAATTACATTACGCAACTAGGTATTGACTATCTTCACATGCCTACACTTTGGCTTCCTCAATATATCTTAAAACTTTATTTCTATATTAAGATTATAACGCAATGTACTTAGCTTTTTTTTAATGAGTTATTTACCTAAAAATACCTAATTACGTTGTCGTCTACGTATTAACATTAGGCAAATGATTACATTTCTAATTAAAATAAACCCCAGTTCAATACTAACATTTATTTAGTTACATCAAAATTTCAGTAACCTAAATTCGGTTGTACATCTTATTTATATGAAAGTTGAAATGAAATATGTAAAAAAAATTCACATATCACCACTAAAACATTATGGAAAGCTCATGACTGTGACAGGATTAAACAACATTTTTCAACTATATTTTCCTTAAGTCTTAATTTACATGCTAAAATTACAAAATTTTAATTACGTTTCGATAAGCCCTTGTTGGGCCGGTGCGAACCATGGCAATCGTCTCGTAGTTCGCGTAGTTAGGATCGTCTAGTCCAGTATCGGTCATTGTCCAGTATAGGTGTTTAGCTGTGTCAGGGGGTCATTGACTGGCTCCGAATCGCTATGACATCAGCGTCACTACATAGGATTACAAAATGCTTACTCTCACTCACGTAACACGACAACTGCGCTAGGCCCCTCATATTTAACCTGCCAAAGCATTGTGATGAGACATGACTTTCATATTCGTCAATGCAGTTTGTGGTTTAATCAGCACATTTAAATTGTACATCAGAAGATAGACTTGAGAGCGGTCATCGCGGTTACGTAACCTCAAAAGTGTTAAATGTTTGTATAAAAAATGTAAGTGTGAGTTTCACCAATACAACGAAGAGTTCCACACCTAAAATATTATGATTTTCTTTATTCCTTGGTTCTCATCGTACTTCGATCACTTTAAATATTCCAAAATTCAGATTAAATAATTTTAAACATTATTATCAAGTCTAGTGCGTGGCATATAAATCGCATTATTTATGATGTAATGACTGAATCCATGCTTCCCTTTCAGTAATAGGTAAACTCATAAAGATATCCCCAACTGTTTATTTTGGACAGAAACAACACATTTTCACATGTTATGGAACATATAACCCGAACTAGAAGACAAAACCGCCAAGGTCAATATTTTTTATAATTGAAAACACGAGGTTCTCCATTCGTAGTAATTCCCACTTCTCTACTTACATTATCAACGCAAAGTCACTCTGTTTGTCTGTTATGGTTTCACCCCTAAACCACTGAACCGATTTTGATGAAATTTGGTACAGTGTAAGGTCACCCGGGAACTGTAGCTAGTTTTAATAAAACAAGGGACTAAATATATTTTTTTAGAGAATGCAAAATTTCTCAAAGTTTTTTTTTACAGTAGGTACCTACTTATATAAAAGTTTGTAATTACTCTTATTATATATTTTACACATCATGGTTGATGGCTCACAATACTTCACTGTATTTAAGTAGGTAAATGTAAATAAAATACACATACGATAGATAGTGGCGTATCTTTAAAATCTAAGCATAAGCTTTGAGAAAATAGGTTTGATGTCTCAAAAATAATGACGTCCATAAATAAAAAGAAGAGATAACGCGCATCCTAGCCCGAGGCACTTTAGTTACAGCGAGCATAATCATAGAAGTTAAAAAGTAATCAATCCATTCTCTTTGGCAACGTTTACAAATTGTGTCTTCAATGACTCGTAAAATCTCACGACTCTCACTCAGCAAAATATTGTGAAATATTTTAAACATCGTCCGTCTAAACCATAATGCGCGTTTACTTTCGATATTTTATCAGTGTACTTTTCTAGGCACTTGTTTCATTTATAGAAACGTAATGCAGTAAGTGTTAAGCTCTAAACGTATAAGAAATGAGAATATTTACCGTAATGTCTAAAAAAATTAAAACGTAGGTATTATTAGATAATTCCAATTTAAAATGAGCAAAAACAATCAACGGAGATTATTAGGATCTTTATGTAAGTCACTAAATAGTAATGACAATAAGTACATATTCTACACATACGACCTTAAGCTAACGAGTCAAAATCTCCTTCACGCTTTTTAAGTTCTGAGTTATTGTGCCTATCTATTTAAAAAAATAAAGATACCATCCGCGTAGACAATAGGTATTGCAAATCTGAATCAAAACTAAACAAACCTTCTACTATTGGACCCCAAATACCCCGACAGATGCTTACATCAGAGAGCGCTGCGCAGGTACTTGCAAAATAGGTCAGGATTTTTTGAGGTCTATTAAGGTTGAAATTTAAGTTACCTATGAAATAACTAATTTCTTACTTTCACAAAAACATATTACGATAAAGAGAAATAATAATAATTTTGCCAAAGAAGGATAAAGATTGTTATCCTTGAAGCATATTTTGCAATCGTGTATAATGAGCGGTCCGCCGCGCCGTCCACCTAATCTAGAAATACATATAAGCGCGATTGTCCCCACGCGACCTCTAGTTGATCGATTAATATGCAAATTTCAATTATTTATTAGGCAAGGACCCGTCTTGATACTGATCGAAGATTCAGAACTGAGTTTGTATCGAATGCCATAAAGGTAGTTTTGACATATTACATCTCTATATACCTAATGAGTTTACGATATAGTAGAGTAGGTACATAAGTTATTAGGCGACTTTATTAACTTTCAGACGAAGATCAACGTTCAAAACTAAAAGCCACTGGTTGGTACCTACAAAATAATTGACCTCTACTGAAGGACATTCAAATTAGAGCCAACTCTATTTTTTTCATTCTTACTTAATATTATGTTACTTACAAACATACAATAATAGCTCTATATGCATAATAATTAGTCTGAAACCAAAATCTTGGTGTTATTAAGTGTAGTATTTTGCCGATTATAATATGATCATAAGTCTAAACATGAATACATCTACCAAAACCGAAAGCAATGGCACTGCAAAATAATTAAATAAATAATGATTGAAAAGGTATGTTCTAGTTATTTAAATTAATGTAAACGATACCTACTTACATTCCCGCAAAAATAATAACGGGACGCTTGAATGTTAGTAAAACCGCGGGTGCAAGTTGGTGATAAATAAATAAATAAAATTATGAAAGAAAACTTGTGGTTTCACTCTCATTATCGGGACAAAAGCCTATCCCGTAGTAGCTATACTGTATATTTTATGATTCGGTCAGCAGTTGAGTTATCAAAAGGTCACAGACATACAAACCGACATAACCTTATCAAAATAAATAATATAATGTTTAAAAGATTGTTGATATCATAGGAATTGAAAAAATAAATACCTACTAAGAATAATATGAAGATAAGATTATATAAAGCGTAAAAGACATACTTGTAGAGATTTGATACTGTTTTATATGTTAGCTGATTTTAATATCTGCATAATTTGTGAACACGTCTAAAAATATCCTTAAATCAAATGTTTCCTACTGTTTTATGTGTCAGTAGAATGTTGATATTGCAAAGGTATTCATATAACTAATTTGCTAGAATCCTCACTCATGTATAAGAAACATTTTGATTCAGTATTATTCGGGATCTATTAAAGTTATACTACTTAACCACTTGGTGTGGGTGAAATTGGTATTTATTGAGATGGGATCCCATTAAACGTATAAAGAAAACTATGAAATAATTTCACTTATATCTACTAATATTATAAAGCTAAAAGTTTGTTTGTTATTAATTAGGTCTGACGATTTACAAGCTCTATTTTATTCGAGATCCGATGGGCTCGTATGTTAAGAATAGTTAAAATGTATGATATTGAAATATCTTTTAAATGTATAAAAGAAAGAACTTCAATGTTGGTCCATTAGAAACTTGTTTGCTGTAATGCAAACTTGCACCGACGACATGCCGCGATGCGATGTGTAGGCAGATTCGTCTCACAATCGTGTGACAAGCTTCCATATTTACTTAACCAGTGCCGAGTTACTTACCGGTTTCACACGAGTGGGCCGCTACTGGTTCGTTTTCGTATGCAAATTTGACCAACAGGTATCTATTGCTATATATCATAATGTTTTTGTAACACTTAATTCATAGTTATGAATATGCTGATGCAACATATTTTAATATGGTAGGTGGCGAAGATGGAGCGCGAACGAAGGTCCTAGATAGTTTCTTCCTTGAAATAGATTTATTATAGGCTATAACGTTATAAAACTCATTTGACTGTAATAAAATATATATTTGTACCGTACCTATAGTAGTAACTGTGGAGCCCAATGAATTAATCGAACAAACATCCGTGTTATCACATACCTGCTCAATAGTGTTATTTACGATCTTTGAACTCCTAATATATGCCTAAATCTTTTCAGTAAAATATCACCTTTTCAATTATATATGTATAACATCATATTAAGACTATTAATTTCACTGGCAAAAGTAGGTAGGTAAGTTATACAGAATGACCTTGCGGTAACGTGTTCCGGGTTCGATCCTTCGTTCGACCGGTCGGACACTGTGATGTGTCTACCTGTACTGCTCATACCATTAAATTCTTAACTTTACGGGAACAATTGTGCCTATCTTAGTACCATTTTAAAAGCTCAGAGCCTGTGCTTTGGTTCGAAAAATAAATAATCATTTTATATTTTCATTTTAACCAAGTTGTTTATTTAAGTAACCGTTTAATAAACACATATGTATATCTTTAACCGTTAACCCGCTACCACAATTTATTTCAATATTATTTGTGAAAAAAACATACCAAAACTAACTTTATTAATGATCCATCATATTCAGAATCATCCATTTCCTATTTAGTAATAGTAAGCTATATGAAGCAGTATGAAATAAATATATAAAAAATATAGTATCGGTTACTCTACGTGTCCTTGTGCGTAACAGGTTTTTGTAGCAATAATGCAAGTTTCTTGTCGAGACGATACGACACTCGTTAATTAACATAAAAGCTCTGCCCCAAGTTTGTCAGTGTTCATACTGTAAAGTCATTCGAGAACAATTTTTGTACTGTGTGTTTGAGGGGTATATTTATCATCAACAATCTGAAAGCATATACTCACTCGGTACTGTAGACACAAATTAATAAATCAAAGCATTAAGAAAATATTAACAACTTATTTAGAGACAGTCCTTCATTGTATATGCCTTCAGCGAATCATATCAATACCTGCATTTGGTACGTTATCTGAGTATAGAATGGTGGAAAGACACAGACAGTCAGTACCTACAGACGGAATATGCTCTTATTTTATGGGATGCTTGCAATAAAACAACGATCCTTTCCAAAAATAAGTTAACAGGCATTTTAATAAGCTATTTATAAGTGAACATGTTTCAAATATCACAATGATTAATCAAATTTAAAATATTAAAGACAATAAATTAATCAAGTTAAGGACCACATAAATACTTGCCTCAATAGAGATAAGAATTGAACTGATACAAAATAAACAAAAATGAAACTAAGTAATAATGCTAAAATAATAATTTATTGAATTCCAGAAATCATTTATATTTTTTTTAAATTATGAGTAAGGCAATCACGTGGTATTTGATGCTAATATTTAATGAATTCGGCGTTTTATTACAATATTATTAAAAGCAAAAAGCGTATTTTGAGATTAATATACCGATTCGGCGGTTTCACCTATCACAATTTCTTTGGAATAAAAATGAACTACTTATTCATTAATATTAGGGACATCGCTGGCTGATAGGATTGTGCCAGGATCTTCATCTGACTCCTGAATAGGGTTATCTGTTAAATTGGTATCAGTAACCTGAACAACGCTATTTTCTGATTTAGGCTCAGGTTCATCTACCGTCTCGTCATTAGTTACGACGTTGGAATCATTATTTGGTTCAACGACACTTTCACGAGTTTCAGGTACTATACATGCTATATTTGGAACTTCAATAGATATAACCTCATTTTCACATTCCTTTGATGACTCCGGTACTTTGTTTTCTTCTAGAGGCCTAAATATCTCTTGAAGCGATGACACTTTCTTCTCGGTAGGAATTATTCTATTTAAATATACTAAAATATCCGATAACGATACAATTCCCATTAACTTATCCTCCTTATTTACTAACAATAATCGATGACTCTCAGTTCTAACTATAACTTCTAAGGCCTCATATAAAGTAATACTTGAACGACATTTTTGTAACTTTTCTTCCCAGTCTTTCTTTTTGTTTCTTACTTCACCTATCGTCAACGACAAATTTGAATACAATTTTTCATTGACAAGATTTAATACTTCGTATTTTGCGTAAACTTCAACAAGCATACCACTATCGTCTAAGATTGGTAAAGCTGATATATCCTTATCAAGCAAAAGTTGAAATGCTGTTTTAATACTAGTATTATCAGTAACAGATACAATCTCATCGTATGTTCCTATTTTTAATTCGACTAGTGTTTTGTGGAAAAATGTTAGTTCAGGGAATTCGTTAAGATACACAAAGAGGAACCTTAATATTCTTTTGTGGGATAATATATACAATACATCTCCAGTAAATGGATCGATCATCAACAAACGGTGGACACGATTTTTATTAAGTAAATTAATGGCTTCATGTAAGGATTGATCAGGTCCCACGCTACATAAAGGCTTTCGCGTCGGTCGTAATATTTTTCTCCAATTATGAAGAGTATGTTTCTCTAATTCTTCAACTGACAAGTTTTCATTATCAAGATGAAGAAGAATTCTTATAAAATCGGTAACAGTGATCATACCAACAAGTAATTTTTTTGTGGCATCCCAAAGTGGAGCCGATCGAATACCATGAGATATAAGTGTTGGAAACGTTTTTCTCACAAAGAACTGTGTATCGAAAATAATTACTTTCGCGGATTTTGGTAAAATTTCATAACATTTGTGATATTTGAAAAAATTCAACAAGAGTCTGGTCTTGTCCCTTCCGCCAATAGATATTTGAACAATCGATAAATAGGGGTCATATTTAGGAAGACCTCTCACTTCCCTAAATAATTGCTTGGCTTGCGTGGGATCCAAAGATGCATATGAGTTTTTGTGATAAGTTGGTGAAGTTGTTTCAATTGAAGATCTTCTCACTTGTTTGGTACTCTTCCTTTTTACGGGATCTACGGACGACTGATTAACTTCAGTATGAGGCTTACTCCTAAATATATCCATGACCCTGGTAATTGGACTATATTTTCTTGAAGAAGCACCAGTAACAGTATGGTAATATTTTTTATCCGAATCTTTGGTGTCTGCAAAATTTTGATCATCTTTTGAATTAGAAGCTTCTGGAGCTTCTGTAGCCTTTGCTGTTTTTGATTGATGCTTTTTAGCATCACTCTTTCTTCTTAAACGAAAAATATCAAAAATAGAACTTCGTGGACTAGAAGACGTTCCGTGAAAAGTTTCATACTCCTTTGTGGTACCGGTAGGTTCCCTTTCAGTACTGGATGGTCGAGACGTATCAGAAGATCGATCTTTGAAAAGTGAACGAACGTGAGGTCTCTGTGATTCAACGCCTCGCGTTCCAAAATGAACAGTATGTATATTACTCTCTGGTACTCTATTTGAAGGAATTTTATCATCAGATGCAGTTAGTGTAGTCACAACAAACCTCTTGCGCTCCCCAACAACTGTTTGGCTTTCTTTTTGCATTTCAGATTGACTTTTTTTTTTCTTTTGTTTGTGTTTCGCCTTGCCATGTTTTGATGGCGACTCGGTAGTTGCAGATTCATTTTCTAGAATTGGATCCATATCCAAATATAATGGTACCTAATAAACGTTTTATACCTTTACTGCAGACCATAATCTGAATAACACTCCAGGTGTACCTGAAAAATATAAAAAGAACATTAAGACTAAAGAAAATGTATTAAAAACTCATTTTTTTTACTTTTGAGTGCACACCCGGACTCTGTTTGGTAATAGGTATGTCGTTTTCAAGTACAAGTTAAGATACGATCGCGAACTGGAAATCATTACTAGTTAGTACTAAATACTTAGTAATAAACGTACATAAAATTCTAATTCATCACACAATAATAAAACCTATCTATTATATGATTGTTTTTCATCACATACAATTTTTGTTGTTATACTACTACACCTACGAGTATGAGTTGCAGTTTATAGCATCCATACGGACAGATTGAGATAATGCATCGAAATATTTATTTTAAAAAACAACACATTATTTTATTATTAAGTACGGAATCAGTTCATAATTTCTAGTACATACCAACAACCATGATTAGCGAGAGACATGAATTATTTGACATACGTAGTGTTTTACGCGGAAAAATTTTAGGTAGGTATTATAAACGCGAATAAATAAATAAAAATTATTTTTCTCTCACAAAAGAAAATTAATAACACCCAATAACGGAGGATGAAATTTGGCACTGATTTTGAAAATATTTTGGAATAGGGCATTGACTTCTTTTTATTCTTCGACAATTAATGATCCCCGGAAAGGCGGGTAAAACCGCGGGGTGGAAGCCAGTAATGCTGTAAATGCCTATTCAGACAACACTATTTGCTTCTCGATGGACAAGACGAACACTCTTAGTGCAACTAACTTGCACTTTTTGCAAGCAGATGTTTATAACAAACCTTAATTTTAAACAATTATTTCTTAATCGAATGTCAAAAATGTGTCAATATTTTAGATAAGCTAAAACCTTAGGTAGTAATTATATAGTATTAAATTTAATCATTTTTGTGTATGTCGCAATGAATATACCTTACTTTAAAATGGCACTTTTTAATAGCCCTGCAATGAAAAAGAGAATAATATGATTATTTTACCATAGATGTAATTAAAAAGTGAACTCTTCGATTTTTAAATGCATCGTTGCTAAGCAACACAATGCACCAACTCCTATGCACCAATTTAACTATTACGTAACATCAATTGGCATCGATACACTTTTTTTGTTCACAACACAACTTAGAATAGTTTTACAAAAAAATATTGTAGGCCATTACTTTCAGAAACACTTGAATAACATGACACATCGGATTACGTATTCATTTGACATAAATTTTCAACGATCAATACTGTCGTAGGAAAAAACATCAAGAGCATGGATTAAACGTAAAGTTACCTGATTGTAATGTCCACTTCATTTCCATTTGTACATTAAACGTTTTGGGTAAGTCCAGCGTGTTAATTTTGTTGAGTTTGTAATAGAATCGATCACAATTTTTATCGCCGTCGCATGGTAGTCACGGTGGCGATATAATATGACGCCATGTTAGTTGTCAAATAGGGGTCGCGGCGCGCCATCTGCCTGTCGGCGTAGGCAATGTTCCACTGCACTGTAGGGCGGCTGCCGAATCAAATCACGAGGGAGCCACGACACGAGGGAGCGAATGTTGGCAAACCACAAACCATAAAATTATTTGGCTAAATTCAGAGATGTCATCACAGTCCACACCTTTTGCAAAGTTAGAAGAACTATCCAAATAGCATTTGGCTGTGTGGTCAACGATATAAGAATAATATTATTATTTTTTAAATTAATGCAATTTTTTTTTTACTCAAAAAATATATTTTTCAAAAGTTCAGTTTACATTGGGAAAATCTATCTCAGTAAATTTAATAAATAGTTCGGGTTCATTACTTATTCACAATCTAATTTGATCTCTAGTAGGTAGGTAGGTACTAATGAACTTATACATTAAATATATTCTTATAAAGAGAATAATTATCTTGTCACTGAATAAATAGACGACTTGGCTTGAGTGGGAATCGAAGCCACGACCATTGTCATGAAACTCTGGTATCTAACCACGATATGTCTCACTAGTAACTCCTTGCGGTTTCACCCGCGTTTCCAGGGATTTTTTCGATCAATTTTCCCGAGATAAAAAGCAGCCTATCTGTTAATCTTGGTTATAATATATATACCTATCTATGTTCATCTCATCAAAATCCATTCGGTAGTTTTGCGTGAATGAGGAATAAACATCCATATATGTACACGCGTTAATGATAAATTAACGTTTTTAGGGTTAGGACTAACGTTGACAGACCGGTTAGCTTTATGGTTAGTGACCGTAACTCTCAAGCCGCCGGTCGTGGGTTCGAATCCCATCCAAGACAAACATTTTTATGCATGAATACATCTGTTTGTTCTGTGTCTGGATGTAAATATCTATATAAGTATTATTTAGGTCAAATTTCTGCTCACAATTTTGTAAGCTGTTGGTACCCCAACAAATAAAATAAATAAGTATGTATAATTAAAACATAGCATATGTAGTATATCAGCTATCTGATTACCATAACACAAGCTCACTTTGAAGCTTACTTTGGAATCCGATTTGCCATGTGTGAAAAATGTCCCAGGATATTTATTTATTTTAGGACTATCGGGAATACCAAGTTCTATAAAAATATATCTCAGCTCGTTTCTAGCAAGAGCTAGGTAAGATAGGTAGGTAAGACAGATTCAATTACACTTGAATAAATTACCAGGTCGGATTCTGGCCCAAGTTGCTTGCATACTCTTTCATTACTAATCATTAGAATTACCAGGTTTCTGTGAATTTTCTTGTACTAAACATACCAGGGTTTTTTTTGTATCCTGCACAAAGCTGGAGTTTAATTACCTAGGTTTTTAGTAAAGTACGATTTAGTTATTCCTTATGACCGGATATCTTATGTTCAAATATGAGTGCAGTTATACCTACCTATTCAGTATTTTTTTTGACGTAGGTTTCCTATCGAATATAATCGGCGTCGTTGTTAAATTAATTATACAATTATGGTAATTAGGTTTAAACTCAGCCAATTGCGTAACGTTGAAAGTTCTCTTTGATCCGTAGACGAATCGAATAACATAAATTTTTTCAATAGGTTTTTACAAAATTTACTATAAGTATGTATTCAATTCGTATATATAGGTAAAACACGACGTCATTCGAAATTACTTGCAGCAGCAGTAATACCAAAAATAAAAACGTTACAACAATGTGTCAAGATATAGGTAACAGATTTGTTTCAAAGAATTTCCCGGTAATGTCCAATAGTGACAATCATCCAAAAATAAACCTTTATTTAGTCAAGCTAACGTAGTAACAACGTTGGTCTGCCTATAAAGGTGGAACTGTGACGGCACTGCCGTCTAAATTTAGGCAAAATTCGCTCGAGCGTAGTGCGCATGCGTTAAAAACCATGACGTCATGTTTCGTTATCATTCGATGACGTAACTACTAACTCACTAGACAGAGGCACGAAGCAAACGATGACGTAGCGAGAAGGGAAGCGGGACGTGAGGCGTACGATCAATAGGCTACTGTGATAATAATATTCCATAAGTTCAGTGACGCTCAACTAATGGCGGCACAGGAGTAGAACAAACAGCCTTTCAATAAACTACGGGTCGTCAGCTCACGTGCTTCACCTATTATGCTCTATTCACATTATTATTATCTACACAGGTCAGCCGTTTCATGAATGACATTCTAATATCATAAACGTTTTGAACCATAATGTAGTAGAATTGAAATCCTATATTGTAGAAATAGGATTAATGTGTTATATAAATTTTCTTAAATATTAATTTAAATAAATAAATTATCACTTCGGTTCCTGTCTACCGGTAGGTCTTGGGTGTGTTTGTTTCATATAGCTAAGATTTAATGAAATGCGTAATCAATACTGAATATTCAATTACAAGATTAATGTGTTAGAGGGAAAGTTATATCAAAACACATCCCGTGCTGGTAGGTACACCAATGTTCCCAGAATTTTTATGTACCTATTTTTATTTAAAATATAGTTAAGTAAGTTGTTTTTAACAAATTGGTGTTATTTGTAATAGTTTATACAAAATAGATCGTGTGTAAAAATGTTAAACGGAACTCCTGTCACCTATGTGTTCAACTCGCACTTAAACCTAATCTTATTATTTTTGGTATATAGATAGGTACTGATTACGTATATTTTATAAACATATTTTTTTATCGGTAAGATTAAAAATGAGTATTTTTCTTATCTTATCAATTGCCAAATAATGTCCACATTAAATTTAGTCACGATATAATTTCGATTACTCTATGTATCTAGTAGCGTCAACGATTACCTACTCGGTACCTAGCAGTCTAGCGATTAAGTCAAACAAACAAACACTAAAATGTGCGATTTTGGCACTGCCATTTACAGCTAGCCACTAAAAGTCCCTGATGCTATAAGTATCATATGTGCCATGACCCTACAGAGTATCTGTGTATTCTTACGGACGTACCTATCAGCGTTGCCAGATTTATTTTTTGCCAAGTCGGGATTTTGGAACTTTTTGAGTGACAAAAGCGGGATTCTTTTGTCGAAAGCGGGACATAGTAAAATATTCAATTTGGTGCCTTTGTAGACGTCACAAAAATATTGACGTCGTTTTTTTTTTTTTGTCGTGTCTCTCAATTTGGTGCCCAATATTGACGTCGTTTTTTTTTTTTTTTTTTAGTCGTGTCTCTCAATTTGGTGCCCTTATAGACGTCACAAAAATATTGACGTCGTTTTTTTTTCACCGGTCAATGCACGCTTTCTCAGTACGCTGCACACACGGTCGAGTTATTCCCGAAAAGCGGGACACAGTCTGTCCCGCGCGGGACATTACAATTTGGTATAAAAATCGGGACGGTCCCGCCAAAAGCGGGACGTCTGGCAACGCTGGTACCTATACTTTACAGGTACGTAGGTACTTATACCCACGTACTGGGCCGATATTGTTTATCTATTACTGAAAAAATATGCCAAATAGAATTCACTCCATTCATTTCAACTACAAAAACAGCTTAGTCGAATCAGTGAAAAATGTTATAGAAAGACAATAATGATTTTATATTTAAAGGAACAACAAATTTCTTTGATTACAAATTGGTCACATAGAGGAAGATGTCTTTTACATAGATTTTTACTTGATAATATTCAATAAGGTAACCTTAAAGGTAAATAATATGGGAATAGACCAAAATACTATGATAGGTTCCTATTAGCATTGCAATCCTTCCTTCGATTAAGGTATCGATATTGGATGATTTCTACAAGATAGTACTTGTACCCTAATCTCAGGCACTTGAAATAAACCTCAGTTAATCCAAGAATATCTTCAGCTGTTGATAGTGGCTTACTTACTTAAGAAGAGTGTCAAATTAAAGATAAGTACGTAGGTACTTACTGATAAAGGAATGCCTCAGGGTCGTGACTGATAAACAATCACTGTTTTTGTTCATTAAAACTGACTATAACTACGATTTTTACTGATTAAATAACACCTATTTACAAAATATTTATTCACACAAACGAGAAAACTCATAAACGTGCTTGTTGTTGTCGACACAAATACCATATTCCTACACAAATACTTTGGTTGTGCGCCAAAACATCTCATGACTATTAGTCGAAAATGCCATATGAAAGATAGTTAACTCGTTCAAGAACACATGCAAAGTAACAAGCGCGCAGATTGTATAATAACCTGCTTGATAGTATAATTAATTGATATAGAAATTTTAAAACATAACCTCAAAATGTGTGTCGTAGTGAATTCAATCGTGTTCTACATCAAGTTTAATTAGTGATATGGTATACTTACAGACGAGATCATTACGTTGTACTCCTTTAGCACTGACTATTTATGAACACTTCACACACACACTTGCAACGTGCATATTGCACTCAGTATCAGCGGATAGTTTCACAGGCGTATCGTTCGCATTAAATCGAACACAGGTAGGTACTTCACTCGCTGATTATGCGGACATTGTATAACATAGACACTACGACGAGAATTGATGAAGCTACTGTTTTGTCAGTGGAGACCGCCATGCCCAATTAGTACAATTTACAATCGAACACAGAGTGTTCCAACAACGCTCTCATGGCATCGAAACAAGCGAGTCGCGTTCACGTTATGGAATTCTCTCGCGGCCGCTGATGCCGCTGCGTTCGCGCACCGATATGAGCGCGCACTCACACATGCAAGCACGTCCCTTGCACGCATACACACACGCGTCACGCATTAAATATAGATGACGCGACCGCCACTGCGGCCCGGCTGACTAAAGTATAATAACTGATAAATAATTATTTTAATAGAAATCAGTTGAATCCTACGGATTGTTTTATTTACTAATTATTATCAGGGCTTTGATTTCTATTGAAACTGAAACATAATATGGACGGATGTAAATCGTATCAACGTTTTCATAATGTAGAAATTAAAAGCAAAATCGATGGCAGTAAGCATTTACTGTTCCTACAGCTACTCGTATGATTTAATTATCTTACATTATATTATACGGCTAACCAAAATGTCATTTTCTGACGCCTTCATAGTACCTATCTAGTAGATAATGTAATCTATTGTCTTTACATTATTAGATCATCTAATTGCTCACATTACGTTTGTTATGTAGATTTCAAGGTCACACGTTTTAGTAACAATGCACAGACAATAGGAAGGAATACAAAGACTACAAAATGTGAAATAATGCCGGTATGTACGAGTAGGTGTGTAAACAGACAACTAATAGATATTTATTTAACAAACGCTTTCTAAACTTAGTTTTATTCAAGGCTTTGTTGATTAAAATTGAGATGTTAATTACCTACGTTACATCCCGTGGTTTCACCTGCGATTTTTCATTATCGGATAAGTATGGGAGTAGTTTCGAATATTACCTACCTATTATATCTAAACTAACCTTCTTACACACTTTCCTTTAGTATATATACTTACCTATAGGTCAGCTACCGTCCCGTGACTCTCGCGGTACCACACGCGTTCCCTGCGTAGATATTTAATGTTTGAAGTGGTGTAGTGAGTAAAAATTAAAATCCGTATTTAAATTTCGGTCATGTAAAGCTATTCGTTTCAATATAGATTGCTGTGCTAGCATAAAGCATAATAGTTATATAGTATAGTTTCCAAACAAATAATATTTCAATTATATTTGTTGGGAATCATTTCAAACCTTTTTTGTTTATAGACTGAATAAGAATTTTCATAGTTACATTTGCAAGCTATATCGGCTGAGGAACATTGGTACTATGCGGATGTCGCCTTAAATTAGATACTAGACAGTTTGAAAGTCTGGCGCAAAACCTAAATTTATATTCTCTTACGTATAAAACTGCAAGTTATGCAAAACCAAATATTGAATGTTTGTAGTATTACAGTGAATTGAACCAGGGCATTTAAATATATGGGATACCTATTAGTTTTGGAATCATTAACCTGAGTGATGCTTTACCATGCCTTTCAGTTACCATCTGCCTGCAAAAATCAAAATCAAAATCAAATATTTTTTATTCAAATAGGCCTCAATAAAGCACTTATGAATAGTCACTATTAATGCTCGGTTCTGAAAGTTGTTTTTTACTGAGAAGAGCCGGCAATAAACTCAGTAATTACTCTTTTAAAAAAAAAAAGCGATTTTCACCTTCACCAGGGAAAATATGCGTGAACTCAAACGTGTCTTTGACGCGGGTGGGGGATCACAAAACGGAAGTGTTTGTTTACAAGGCAAAACTAGTTGTGCTAACTGCGGTACTTCGTGAATATCTCAATTGAAATTGAATAATCGATGAAGTCGCTTGTTTTTTCCAACTACTAAATTCATACTTGGACTCTGACGCATTCATGAATCACATCACATTATGAACTAGTGACTCCCCGCGGTTTCACCCGCGGTCCCGGGGGATTTTCAATTTTGCCGGGATTAAACGAAGCCTATGTCCTTTCTCAGGCTCTAGACTATCTGTGTACCAAATTTCATTTAAATCGGTTCAGTAGCTTTAGCGTGAAAGCGAGACTGTCAGACAGCAGAGTTACTATCGCATTTGTAATATTAAGTAGTATTGATTGATAAAATAATGTAGGTAGGTAATCATCTGTTCGTCATTTGTTTCAGTGTCCACCAAGCGAAGCTCCTTTATCTCGTCTAGCATTCCAAATCGCAGATGAAACATACTTCATATTTTATATATCAATAACAAGTCTCCAAATTTTCAATTATTATCATGTATTAAGTTTATTACCTTTTATGGAGATTGGAATGTAGGTCCGTATATAACTGGCTGACAAATGTGGGTAAAAAGTATAAGGCTCTCAAAATTTACTGTAAAATATTTTAGAGAACTTTAATTAAAGATAAAATTCCTAAGAAACTTTAGATGTATGAAGTTTTCCTAAATATCTATCCACCTTAACTTTTATTAACATATTTTACACCTTATGAACCATGGCACCAAAAGGAATTGTACCTAATAGTTTACTCTCAAAATACAGGTAGGTACCTAAGTAAGTACCTATGTAATGCAAAAACCAATTTTTTTTTTATCAAAATTGAATGAATAATAATTTCACATACCTACTTATTATGATAAATGTATATAGGTAGGTACCTACATTGGCCATACCAATTGTTGTTATACCTATTTTGTCGCAGTTATAATAGTTAAATATCTGCCACGTGTTTTCAATATAGGTAAGTAAATCGTTGTTGTTCTATTTACTTACAGATATTTCTTCTTGGATATTGATAGTGCCTCCAAAGTGGATAATATTACCGAATCGTCTGTTCTAAAGTTCTAACAAATTATGACGTAGGTAGCTCCTACGATCTACTACGTCTTAGTAAGTAGTAGTTTTCAGACTAATCCTGAAAATACGTTGGTTACATATTTGCCAAACGCGTCAGATGTACGTTTCTTTAACGTACCTACTTTTTATGCAGTGTTCTTAAGTGACGTGCCCTTTCATGACGTCACATGCTTCATTAGTTAAGGGTAATATTATTTAAGCGTAAACGTATACCTTCCCTCACTCTTGGAACATATTTTGCTAAAACAGATCGATAAGGGTTTCACTTACCGTCCTACCTACGTTAATTAATAAAAAAATAACTTGGTATAAATTTGAAAGTATTATTATAAAATACAGCGCAAAAAAAATATAAATAGATTACTGATATGAACGGGCCGGTATAAAAATATTTTACCTATAAGTTATTTACAATGCTATAGGTATTAATTATAAGTCTTGAAAAAACTTTTTATTCGTATTAAGTAGGCCAAAAACCAGCAGACGATCCAAAGGGGTCATTCATATACTTTTATTATTAATTAACAAATATCTCAACTCGCTGGCGGTTATTTCAATCGAGACAAACTAGACAAAGCGAAGATTACTGAAGGAACTGTTAAACCACATAAAAATAGGTTATTCAAATTTATGTGTAAATATGTATTTATAGCTTATAAATGCTTTCACGTGAAAAACACTACTGTTTCAACAAAAAAAAATGGAAAGATATGCCTATTTAGCAGCAGGCTTAAAGAAATCCTACGAACTGTGATGGAGTTACGGCGTCTAATCAATCAACAAACATATATCACACTAGAACAGATTATTGCAATATTATTACGTATATTTTTTATCTTTGATGGATGAACAAGTCTTTTGTCTGTCGATGAGTCGCGCGATGCAACGGCATCGATTATAAGTAAAATTAGAATAACTGGACGCTTGCCCGTTCTGCAAGCAACAAATAGTACTGGGGCATGCCACCAATCGTAACAGCCGCAAATACATGCACCGAGATGAATGCGGACACACCGCGGAAGATGACAACCCCGCTCTGAGCTTCAAGCCTCAATACCATTTTTAAATTTTCTATTCATCGAACGTATGTCAAATGTAATCCACATTGTCACGTCTGCCTTTATTCACTCGCCTGTCAACTCTGTGAAAACGGTTATTTTCAGGTTTAATATGGTTTCATAAACATTCATTTTGAAAATACGAAAGGATAACCGAATATAACTTAAAAAAGTTACATAAATATTTAGGTAAATATATAATTATAAGTAACGTTTATGTTCATTGATTGCTGCATCGTAGAGGCTACGATTTGTCTAATTAGCTACGAATTCGTAGCACTATCGAACTATAAAATTTGTAACAGGTTTGTATTAAAAATGTTGGTAGCTAATTGTTTTTCAGCATTTTTAATAATCCAACTACTGATAACTAATAATAAATTATATTTTAGTATGTGTAGTAGAACAGTAGTGTTGATCAAGGGTATTTGCGATGTTTAAATAGGTACTAACCAAGTCTTAATTATGGTTAACTAACAAAATAATGCACAGAGTCTTCTAAATCTAAAAAAGTGAGTGAACATTTAGTAAACCTGATTGAAATATGAGTAGGTAATTGCTGAATTTTTGATATGTAAATAAAACACACTAAAATTATGTAGTGCTAAGTGGTCAATCTGCCCTATAAGTGTCCGCGTGTGACGACGGTTACAATCAATGCGGAAACGTTCCCCAGTCTGCGTCGAATGGGAGCACGGGATGCGTCGCGACTCGCGATGGACGTCGCGCCGCACCGCGCCGCGCCGCGACGCGTCGACGTTGCCAGCGCAAGCGTCACCGCATTTGTTTCCTACTTACAAGTACACTATAAACACGACGTAATTACCATTGTAATCGTACCCAACGACATACACACCAACCATTTATAGTCCATGTCCCTAATACTTCATTAATACAATGCTGAAAACAACTCTGCTATTTTTATTAATTTTAAACGATTAATTCCTCCTTCCACTACTCTTCGCATATTTGTATTTTTCTTGCTCGTTTCACATATTACCTACATACGTTACCTATTAAATATTGTAGAGCATTAGCTACTTGTATGCATCTACTCTCGATGATGAGAAAACTAAATCTTCCTGTCTAATGACAAAAGTTTCTCAAGTAAAATTTTCCTGTATTTTTTTTTATTGTATCAGCTGTACGATAGTACTTACTCCTCATAAAAGAGAATGGATCGACCTCGACAGAGTATTCGTAGCATGTGTCATACATTCGGTTAATCGTATTTAATTGTCATATAAAAGGAAAAAACTTCATAAATATAAGGATAATATTATCAGGGTTATTATGCGATGTGTTACATTACTACGTGAAGTAGTGTGGAAAGCTCGCGACGCGAGACAGGAACGATGTAGCGGTCGACGGTCGACGGTGGACGGTCGGTGGCGGGCGGCGCGGGCGTACGAAAGCTCCGTTCCGTTCCGTTCCGTTCCGTACTAGCGGTGCCGTTAGCGCAGGCTCGGGCGGGCGGCTGCGGCGAGGCGGCGGCGGGCGGGCCGTGGGAGGTACCGTTAATGACGTCGCATCGGTGACGTCGCTATCGTGACGTCAGGCGGCGCGATATAGCCACCAGGCTCGGCAGCGGCGGCCTCAGTAACGCACCGCCCGTTCGCCAGCGCGTACCTCCGCGCGCCCTCTCGCGAACTGCTTCATCGCTACCGACGCTTTTGACTGACTGAGTGAGTGAGTGCGCGTGCAGTGAGTGGAATGTGCTCGGCCGCATGAGGATCCTGCTGAGCGAGCTGGGACTGTCCGGCGCGTGCCTCGGTCTGACCCTGGAGCCGCGCGCCACCTCGCTGGACACCGAAAAGCCTGCGCCAGGTCAGCGCCCGCACGACCATACGCGATCCTCTACTTCTGTGTTTATTTTCACTTTCGTTGTGTAGAACCTTTGGGTGTTCTAGACTGTGTGGAACTGTTTTGACGATGGCCATCGGCTAGAATGCGAGGTGCGTTGCTGACGCCCTCCAGCCAACACTGCGGCCTTAGACAATTCCAACACACACGTACGTACTCCCTTTTTATTTTTTATAATTTACTTTTAAGTTTCTATTTTTTGTTTAATCCTATTTCAATTAATTTTCATTTGATTTTCCTTAACGCTCCCATCCGTACCTACCTTAACTTGATTTTGTTATTTCCTCGTACATGCTGGTATACCTAAAACAGAGGGTTGGTTTCTGTTTTATAAGATAAAACAATTATAAAATAAGTATAAAACAAACTTAAGTTTGAAAGTTTCAAGTTTATTTTACCGCGCTTTTATTCCGTGCACCGCCAAACTGTTCAAGTACCTACCGTTTACATTATTAAAAATATAAATATGCCAGTTAAAAATATTTTACGGTTTTATGTTATAAACATTAAAATATTAAAACCTTAACTATTTTAATTTCATTTCTCATAGAAAGAAAATATTTAATAAACGCTTGGAATGATATAGTGTCACCGAAGCTTCCGTCTTATTAACTATTAAAAGTTTATTTAAGTTGGATTATTTCATTTTAATAAATAATATTAATTTCCGGCCTTTTTATTTGGCCCAAAAAAGTTCTAATCAATTAATATTACTTATTAAAAATTTAAAGCGTAAATCGCTTTAGGGCTCCCGATGGTCGAAGCTAGTTAAGTTACTACCGGTTCTGTAAAATCAGCTGAGCCATCGACTGGGAAGAACCGGCATTAAACTCTAGGTTAATACTTTAATTAAATCGGATATTGTTAGAAACTCTTATTTTTTAGGTGTTCGTCTATATTACAATGCCAAATTATAAACCAAAAAAGAAATAATGTAATAAACAATACCCTATTGACCTAATGATACGATACAGATTCAAATATCCAACAATGTGTTAAGCCACACGACTCTTATTTTGAAAAAAAAAAGCAAAGTGTTGGTACAATAAATTTAATAAAGTTTCTATATCCTGGTTTATTTATTTAATAAGTATGTACTGTACATTATACCTACATTAATTGCACTGACTTCTAAAAACGAATAATATTAAAAAGATCTACATTTATAACTTAACTTCATAGTTTAATTTTATCGGATAATAAGCTATTATATATTTGTACACTATTTATTATATAACTTAGGCACATATTAGGTATATTATTTTATATTACTAATATTAGTTCTTAATCGAAACTCCTACTGAT